>WBMY01002815.1:526994-545879 GCA_013397315.1 Donacobius atricapilla | reverse complement strand
AAAAAAAAAAAAAAAAACATTCTGTCCTCAGCTGTGTGGTTAATATATGTTGTTTGCATTTGAAACCCACAGGACTCTCAGTGCTTTCAAATTAATGAATTCAGAAAGGATTAAGTCACACTGTTTTTCCCATCAAAAAGTCACTATGATATCCAGATGCAAATCTATGACTCTAAATACAGGCATGAAAAGATGTTGACAGTAATTGCTCTTGTACCACTTTGGTTTTCTTTCCATTGTAATGTACAACTCAGAAATTCATGCCCCTCTTGGCCTCTCTACGTAATCACATGCACATACACACATCCAAAAAACCACATTTAAATAAATGGATAGATCAGTATCAAGGTATATAAAAGTAATCATATTCTGAGGAAATAAGGAAAGATAGAAGGAGTTTTTGGTTGGTTGGGAGTTTTTTGTTTGAGGTTTTTTCTTTTTAGTCTTTCCCTACACATGAAAACAACAGCAGGGAAACAACAAGAATATAACATCATACTAAAGGTCCAAACGTAAAACTTGAGGAACATACTTGCAATATACACAGACAAATTAAAAATATGTAAATATACACCTTTTAATGATCAAATTTCAAAGTTACAGATCAGGACTTCACTAAGACACTATTTTAGTCACCCTGCCGAGAAAACTTGCCAGCTGACAGAGCTCACCTCTACCCTTCCTAAGGTTTCTAGTTTGCTTCAGGAAAATCTTGAATTTGCACCTCCATTATTGGGATGCAAAAGAAATCCCTTTGCCCTGAAGGTTCTCAGCATGCTATTCAGAGTATTTTATGTAGTAAAGTCTCAAAATGAAAATATATTTCCTAAGTTCCTCCTCCAAGCACAATCCAACTGATGAAGTGCAGCAACAGTAAGAGAGCACTTCAATGATCAACAGTTCAGAAATGAAAACTTCCTTCTGCTCTGCACAGAACAGAACATTCTGTACTAGAACTACTTAGGTAATAGATTTCTTCAGATGGAATTAACATTTTAATTAGCAATTAAGTCATTTTACACTCTAAGGATAACAAGGAAATTATCAAACACATTGGCAGAAACTAAACACAAAGTTTGTAAAATGTACAGTTTATATAATTAATTGATTTACAGAAGGTTGCATTTTAGAACAAATCATGATGCTTTCTCCAAGTAAAGATGTGTATTTAATCATATTCTCAGTAGTATAAATATACTGATATGCCTGAATCAGTCAAGTTATATTCCACAGTAATATCTTATGCAATTAATCAACGTAATTATATCTCTGCCATGAAAATATAAAAGATTATTTAAATCATCCAAGGGACAGCTGTAATTTTTCATCTCTTGCTGATTAAATCCCATTTTTCAGTAAGGGTTAAAGTGTATGTTTACGCTACCTTCCTACTTATATTTTCCAATGTGTTAATTATTTTTTCTGAAATCAGTTCAGATACCTCTGCTGCCAATCCGTTCAACCAGCAAATCAAGGTGCCACACTGAGCTGTTTCTTTACATAAGAAAAGATAATCACCCTGCCCATCTCCTTACCAAACCATCCAGGAATTAGTTGAAGAGGACTGTAGTGTCCATTTCTTTTGGATATTTCTTCTCAGAAGGAAAAGTCTAACAACTCACTGAACAAGGCAGGCATGATGGCAGCAACATCCCTATTCCATCAAAAACCCTAAAACTATGGTTATCATCACCTACCTAGGAAGACCTCTGAGTATAGAGTATACAAGCAGTAATCTTTCCCTACTCCAGAGCTGTCCTGAATGTACTGAGTGATGGGAGTGAACCAGACACAAGCATCATCTGAACAATGTTTGGAAAAGACCAATTTCATCTGCTCCTGTTTTCCTCACTCTGTGACTCAGTCATTCTCCTACTGTATTCTTCCCACCTTCATTACTGGCCCTTGCTCAACCAGGCACCAAGCTAAACTTCACCAATCCTGCCTACCCAGAACTGTTTGTGTTGTATTTTTGTTCCATCTTTTTCCCAAAATTTATGTCAGATCCAAAACAAGGGAATTGGAGAGAGCTGGTACCTACTGACTGCTCCTCCTTTCCCAATGGGGCTCTTATGATCCAGATTCATCCCACTTAACACTCACCTTACAGAAATCAGCGGACAGACAAAGGCAATGCAATGGTCAGGTCACCACCTCTATCTTCCCAATCATCCTCTGGAGACCTATACTCATCTCCATTAGCTACACATACGTCCTCAGGCAACTATCTGCTTAATTTAGGCATTTAAGTTAATAGGAATATCTGGGGCTCACAGTCACTTGATGAATTTAGAAGAGATACTCCTTTAAAAAATAAAACCTTCAAGGAAAAGAGGGAAATGGAGTTAGTTACAATTCTGCTCATTAAAACTTAAGTATCTGTATTTTCCTTGTTTCCCTCTTTGTTTCTAGTAGCGCTGCTAAATATTTTAGATAGTTTCTGCTTGGCAGAACAAACGGATTCAAGCCCTTACTAATAAGTTTCTCAACTCCAAATTACTCATGACTGTAAGAAAAGTAGCAAAAAAGGCAATTTAAAATTTATAACCTCCTTAATACTGTGTACGGTCTTGACAAAAATACAGAGACAAACCTAAAAAGCATTTAAGTAACTGTGGTCCGCTTGCCAAACACAGTAAATGCACTTCCAGAGAATGATTATTTCTGTTTAGCTTCAGCTGTCTGTAGATTGTGGGGCTTTTCTGACACAGGCAAAGAGGAATTCAGCCAGAAATCTGAAGCCTGTTACATTTAGGAACACATTTATGTGCAGTAACTAGGTGACTGATGACTCCATAGAAATATCTAAACCTATTTAAAATTTGAGAAAGCAGCTGAATGGGTATTTTAACTTTCTGTTTAATTTGCACACTACAGGGGTAAAAAAAAAAGAAAATGAATAAAAAAATAGAAACTGACAGTTGCTCTCCAAGCGATCCTATACATTTCTTAACTCTCTTAGAATACCACAAATACAAAATCTTGCACACTATTGCAGAGATAATATTATTGCATATTGTAAGAGCTATCTAATGTCTTTCTATACTTTTAAGGTAATGCGCTCAAAAGCAAATCTTTGAAACGAAGAAGATGGACAACAACAGCAGCTTTGGGTGGCTGAGATCCTGCAACCGCTGAAAGTTGATCTTATCCACGTGGCATCAAGGCAGGATTTCTCCTCCCTCTCCAGGGAATGCCAGTATTCCCTGGCTGACAGGGCAAAATGGTGAGTGGTACAAGAAGGAACTGAAAAACAGTTTAAAATGCCTGTTCAAACCCTACTTCCCATCATACCCCCCAAACATATAGAGTCAGACTTTGTATCAAAGTCCAATTTTTCACTCCACACTTCTAATTGACACAGAAACCACAAATAAATAACAAATAGAAGGATACAGTCCCCAAAGCACAACAGAAGAAACACTGAGAAAATTATTCTTATGGTTACATGTTAAAAGGGTCAAATGTGCCAAAAACAGGAAGGACAAGAAATTCTATTTTAAATTGCTGCTCTTTCCTCTTCATTGGAAAATAAAAGCATCTCTGTATCCCCCAATCAAACCAATGATGAAAGTTCATTATGAAATCCAGTTAGATTCTAACTTGTAAAGCTTTTCTACATTCAATTTTTTGTCACTACATGTAAAACACATGCCCATGAGAACGGAAAAAAATTCATGATACAGAGCTGGAAATTAGAAATTTAAACTAGGAATTTAACATGTACCTTCCTTAAACACTTTTCCCTTAACATTTTACTGAGTTTGCTGTTTTCCAGTTTTAAATACACATGCCTCACAGCAGTACTTTAAGTATTTAGATTCACTTCATTTTAATCTGGAACAAGCATTAGAGCCTCTAACCTGACCTGCTGCATAGAACTGGCCAGAACATATTGCTCAAGTACAGCTATGTGAGAGGACAGCAACTCATCTGAAAAATGCACGTCTTTTTGAAAACCACCCAGTCTTAGAAGAATCTATGACTTACTCTGACTGGTTTGTTTTGGTAAACAATTACGCTTCTAATTAAAAATGTGTGCCTGAATTCTAATTTGCATTTTTCTTGCTTCAATTCCCAGCCATTGCTTTTATTCATGCCTTTTTCTTGTTAAGAGTTCAGAGCTCTCCAGTACTGTTTCCTCTGTTAGAGAGGACAATGTGTTTCTTCTCAACAGGCTACATGTGTGCCTACAGAAACACAGTTATCACATCCCCATTACCTGAGAGCAACACCTCCACAAAGTCCAAAAATGTGCGTGTAGCAGTTGACGTGTCCAGGATAACAGGGTTAAGCCCTCTCTTTATAAAAAGACTGCTTTGCTAATAACAAAAGACTGATTTTATTTAGCACCTTATCAAAGAAACAGCACTGACATAAATTTCACCATTTGAGCACTATGAGCTACTCGATGCCCACTTCCTTTTCCCTACCACACTTAGCATACAGCTCCAGGTTTGCACTTGCCAGGATTAAGGCTCCACTGCAATGATATAGCCCTAAATACACACAGTCAAGCTGACATACACAGGCTGACAAAGTAATGATGACAGAAGCATTAATAGTTTTAGACGGCATGCAACATTTATTCACCCATTTGTTTTTTCTGCAAAGAAAGTATGAAATACTCTCCGAGGAGCTCCTCCCACATCGCTTTCTTTTTTATGAGTTTTCCCCTCCTAGTATCCTCTCCTCTTCCTCAGACACAGCATAGACCAGATGAAAGAAATACAGGGACAAGAGTACAAGGCTTCCTCCTTTTCATTTCTTGACAGCTCTGATATAAAGACTTGTTCTTGTAGCAGGCTCCTTACCAAGGAAAGGACCCTGTGTTGTACAGGAAGGTCATAGGCAGAGTTTTACTACTGCAAAAACAAACAAAAGCTCTTATCTTAAAAATATATGAAATCATATTTGGCAGGGTTTGGAAACCTAATGAAATTCCTAAGAAATGTGATCCACAATTACCTTCTTAATGAATACAATTACTGATCATTTTTCTTAGAAATTATGATCTCCTGTTATTAATATTTCTGTTTATATTTTAAAACACCCTGAAAAAATGGGTGGCAGAGGATGAAGAGAGATCTCTTCTCAGGGGGCAGATGACAGATGTCTCCCTTTAAAGGGGAAGGCATAAGCAAGAGGCACAGACAGTGAAGAAAGGAACGCCCAAACATCACTGCTCAAATCACTGACAGGCAGGATCTACAACAGGCACAAGCAGTAGTGAGAGAAACTACAATCCAGATGACAAAACTGTTCCTAGCCACTAAAATTAACAAATAATCATGTTCTGGAGGTAATGTCCATGAAGCATTAAACAGCGCTTTTATTTTAAATTACACAAATGATGGCCAATGCATAGAGCTTTAATTGCAAAGCCAGCGGAAAGTGTTGGCTGCTTGGTGGATATAAGTGTGGGAGGCTGCTGCAGACATGCAAAGTCTGTTTTATTCATGTGTACTATCTCTGTTTTGATTCACCAGAAAAGTCAAAGCCTCTGCATGCTGGTCAGTTTCAACTTAGTTTTATAACAAATACGTATAACTAAAAAACAACTCAAAACAAAACAAAAGCCAGATGACAAATGTACAAAAAACACATGGCCAAGGATTTTAAAAAGCGTCTTCACTCTTCAGTGAGATTTTTCCCAGGGAAGCTTCTGGAGTGAGGGAGAAAGAGTGAAATTATTTTGAGTTAATGACCCTCCTCCCTAAAAAGAAACAGTTCCACCTCATTTTTGGCCTCTCCAGTGTGTAAAATCACAGTCATAGCTAAAGAAGAAAATAAAAGAACTCCCCAAAAATATATTGATGGTAAAGACATTGTATATATGTGATAGTATTTGGCATCACTTGCTCTCTATTTTCTTTTTTTTAATGGAAATAATAATGCTGAAAAGTAACTCTACGTACTTTCTTACTTACATTTGAAGCCAATAACATGGATAGCCACATGATGAGGATGCAAATTAAGAAAAGACATATAGAAAAAGAATGTTCAAAGGCACGGAAGAACTCACATCTTGGGTCATGCAACTTTTGAAGAAGAAAGGCAAACACTCTACTGTTAAGCAAAGAATAGGGGAGAGAAACTGCAAAACTGGTAAAACTGAAACTGCAGATCACTTTAAGTAGTCAGATAAAAAAGCCTCCCATTTAAATAAGCATGAAAAAAATAGAAAAGCATTCCAAAGGATAAATAAAGTCAATGTCCTTCTATGTATAAATGTTAGATATTAAAGAAACAAAGGGGGAATACAGAAAAAAAAACCAGAATAACTAGCAAGGGTACTACTACCCATTAGAAAAATCTGAAAGCCAAATCTAATAAATGAGTTAAGTGTAGGAAATAACATGGAATCCCCACGGGCTGGAGGTTCATCCCACGGAGGGCTGGGAGCACAGCATGCAGCATTTAGCGTATCACCACTGGGCTGGCATGGATGGGAGCGGTGAGATTTGCTCCACAAACTCAGCAACGCCAGATCAGGAAACACAGAAGGAATGGGAGATTTCAATGACCCCATGTGTATCGGGGCACAGTGCCAAGAGCAAGTTTTCAGAGCCTGCTTTGTGAGCAGCTATCCAGGAAACTCTGAGGGGAAGCAACCCTTCACTGGGTCTCAGCAGGGCTGTCAGTGAGTCACTGCACCCGTGAGCAGCACAGACGCAGATTCAACATCTGTGCATAAGTAAGGAAGCCAAAATATCCACAAGGAGACCACAAAAATGAGGAAGCTCGGTTTAAAAAAAAAAAGAGAAAACCCCAAAAAAACTAAGAATGAATGCAAAAGGTAAAATTTTGGAAACATCTTTTTAAAGGCATGAGATTGAATTTCAGTGCAAGTGGATACTACTTAAAGGGGACTAAAGAAAACAAAAGGCAGGATTGAAAAGAAACATGACTCAAAAAAAGACACACAATTTGAATGAGCTGAATTTGACCTGCTGTAGATAACGGGACAAAACATCCTTGGAATGATAACCCTAAAATGCAATTGGCCAAAATAAAAACCTTTGAAACACAACTTGCAAAAGTTTACACTGTAACAATAAATTTTCTGTCAACCTCTCAAAAGATGGGAAGTCTGCCACAGCTATCTGTGGAACCAATACATGAGCAAGGTGAGAAAAGAGCATCCAAGTGACAAAGCCACAGCAGAGAATGCAAATTTTTTTGCAACTCTGTTCATTCCAAAGCTGCTTTGAAAGGTTCCCATGTCAGAGCTCTTCTTCATTGTCATTGTATTAAGAAATGTCTCATATAAAAGTGTCAGTGAAAGAAATTTTACACAAATCAACGCTACTCATCTGCCCAGACCAGATGGTATTCATCCAAATGTTCCAAAGGAACTCAAGGATGAAATCACTATGCCATTAATTGCAGAGTGTCTTCTCATTTAAAATAATATTTGTATTAGAGAAATGAACATTGCAAATATGGGTTCCAATTTTTTAAAGGTCTCCAAGAGCAATTCAGAGAGGCACTTCAGGGCACAAAAGTCTGCAAAATAGTAAAATTTATTCTATCTCTGTAATTTACACACACAGAAACAAAAGGTACTCAGTGAGAGTCCACATGACTTTGGGAAGGGAATGCATGACTCATTAATGTCCTCATTTTTTTGACAGAATCAATGAATATATAAAAAGTAAAACTCAACCAAATTGCCTTCTCTAAGTCTTGCAGAAAGATACCCCACAAAATGTGCTCAAGAAGTTGCATTACTAGAGGATAGGAGGACAGGTCTTCATTTGGAAGAATAATTATTCTAAAATCAGGAAACATTAGGTTTGATTAATTTTTGCTATTGAGAAAAGTCCTCAAAAAAGTCTCACAAGGTTCTTCATCAGTCCTATTTAACATTTCATAATTATAGAAATGAGGCAGATGATGACAAAAGTATGCTGATAACACTATATCATTCAAAGGAGTAAAAGACAAGTAAATATCAAGTAAGACAGTAAATATGAAAGTTTGTAGAGGAACCTCATGATGCTGAGTGACTAGTCATTAAAACGGCAAAATACATTCACAACACATAAATAAAAAGAGAAGATCTGGAATTGCATACAAAATGAAGGCTTTTGAACAAACACTAAATGTACTTGAGTTATATGATCCAGAGTACCATGAAAACACCAATGTGCCATTCAGCAGTTCATTCAGTGATTCAAAAAACAGAATCTCAGAAATATTAGAAAAGTAACGGGTCTTTTCTAAAGGTTTAGAAACCACAGCTCAGGAATGTATTAGCCCCTTCACTGTGCCCTTACCTTTAACCTTCAACACTGCTATACTTAAACAAGGACACAAGGGAAGCATAAGAAATACACCTCAGACAAACAAGGGCAAGCAAAGAAGTGAAATGACTCTTCTTCAACAATCAGAAATGTCAGTGTCCACAAAATCAAAGCTTACAAGATAAAGTGGAGCAGGTGTTTCCTTAAAACCTGCAGTTGTGAGGAGAAAAATGTTAAAAATGTGCCCAAACATTTTTCAAAATGCCAAGGACAGTGTTTGTGCAAGAATGAATGCCCCTGCTATCTTCAAGAAAGGCTAAAAGCAGGAACCGGGGAGCTACGAGTACTTCTACCTCACCTTCATCCCTGACTGAGAGACAGAGAGCTGTGAGTGTTCATCCTGATGAAGAAAATACTCAGGGGCCCCTTAGTCATATGCATAAATACATGATGGGGAAGTTTAAGGAAGCTGAGACAGACTTCTTTTCTCTGGTGTCCAATGATGGGACACACAAAATTCCATGTAAATACCTAAAAAAGGCCTTTGAATGTGAAGAGGGTCAAACACTGGCACAGTTTACTGGCCCAGACGGGTTTAGAGTCTTCATTCATGAAACTGTTCAAAAACCAGCTGAACATTGTCCTGGGCTGACAGTGCTTTGAGAATGGCCTTGGACTAGATGATCTTGAGAGATTCCTTCCACCCTCAATTATTATAGGATTCTGTGAAACTCCACTACAGACTTCTGTCCTTTTCTGGCAATTCAATTTGCCATGAGCAGCTGGAAAAGACAAAGGACTGCCCAGTTCAATACTCTGTTGTGACCTATGGCCATTCCCATTTTCTGAATAATTTTCAAGAAACTATTTTTATTTAAAATATGTAAAATGTATCATTTTAGGATGGAATCAATTTATGCTCATGAAGACTACTCAATGTGACTAATATTTTCCAAAGATTAAAAAAAAAGGAAATAAAAAAGAACAGCACACACAACTCGGCTTTCTTCTTGCATGGAAGAATCAACAGTAGAGCAAATCACAAATTAAAGCATAAACCTAATATTTGCTTTCTTTCACCTCATCTGATTAGAGCCATTAAATTTGCATCATCCTCAGCTGTGCAATTATTATCACAGAAAGCTTAGCCTGTTAAATTCAATTCTCACATTGCAAAAGCTTTCCAGGGAGAGAGTCTCCTTTTCATATAACTTCCCCAGGATATAAATGGAGGTTATGTTATTTGAAGAATCTATTTTTACTCCTCATCTTCCTTCTAAAGGTGCTTTGAACTGACTTGTAAGAACCTTCTTATCCCAAACCAAAGAATACGGGCAGAAAATGATGAATGTGTAGCTGAGAACAACTTTAATATTGCTTTGCACTACATCATCCTGACTCTTACCATACTCAATGAGTTTAATGTCACTTTCCCTCACTCCTCATCTGATAGAAAAAAATAGGAGGAAAAAAATTAATGGCAAGGAAGGGAAAATGTAAAGTTCCTAAAACAATAACCTCCTAAATAGCTTCCCCTGCATGTACAAGGTATTTATAGGAGGGGCTTGCAAACCATATTCTCCAACTGAGATTTCATCTTGATATATTTTTCCTTTTCCTATGCATTTATTTTACATTACAATAATATTCAATCCATCTAAATTTAATAGAGCAATTCAGAACAAAACTTGAATAATTTTTCAAATTATACAAGACTGCTTACACAGCACGGATGCCATGCAAATTGACCATTAAAATCTACCAGAAACACACAATCTTCAGTGAGAGAAATGCCCCAAATCCAAGCTGTCTAAAACCATTGCATAACATCTCCATTTAAAGCTAAAGAAAACCCTCATTTACATGATTCAGTAACACTATAAATTAGCAAGTCATGCATTCTCCCTCTGAGTACCGACCCCTTTTCCTAATGAGTACATGGGTAATTTGAGTATTTCAAATTGTTAAAAGCTACCAATCTACAGCATTAGGTATTTTGTCTCTTTTCCAGAATTGTTCCTCTAAGCAGAACTGACACAGAAGACACATAAAAGATTCACTCATTTAATGTTTTCATTCATGCAGCTTTTGCTGATAACTTTTCAATCTGAACTACCTTGTTTCCTTTTAATTAATGCTCATTGGGGAAAACAATCCCAGTCAAAGTGACAGAATACGTGGACGAGAAGCAAAGAAAGCAGGATTAATATCCTTGCCTCTGTTCTCAGAAGGAAATGTCAAAGCCTGAGCGTGCATAGGTACCCAAAGGCACACAGCCCTGGTCTGTACACAGGACGCTCTGCTAAGACACTCGAGTTAATCAGGGTCTCTGTGAACACCCAGGCACGAGTCTGGATGCCCTCCTCCCTCCCTATTGCACAAAGGTAAGGATGCCTTCTGACTTGATACTGTCTTGAAAAGAATTGACTAACAACATTTCCCAGTTTCAAAACTTAATATTTATGACACTAAACATTAAAGAAGATAAAACTGAACGCTGCGCTGATGGCCAAAGCTCCAGTGTGAATCATCCACATCCCAAGAGAAGAGCATATTTCACAGCTGCATCTGTATCAGTTTCCTGGTCCTTCTGCAGCAGCTCCCTACTGGAACATAAATCATTGACTCTGTTGGCACTTGAAGAACTTGGCTGTGAGCAATCAGATGAAGATTATCAGCTCTTCCAATGCACAGTTGGTGGTATGTACTATTAATTTACAAATGGTATGAAATTTATAAACTATGGTAATGCTTTTAAAAAGCATTATTGACAAGTTAGAATGGTATAGAGCTTTTTGTAAAGAACGGTGATAATGTCTTCCCTGTACTTATTTTCTTACTTGCCTTACTACTCTTTTACCAACCTTCCCTTCACCCGACCTGTAGAACAACAATGGGAGAATGAACATGCCCATCCAATAGTTACTACCTCCCTTTCTTTTTAGAAGAAACTCACCAAAAAATAATTTACAGAGAAATCTGGCTAAGGAGCAAGAAGTCAGAAAGGTATTTTTGGTCAAACCAGCTAAGATGGGGAATATCAGAAAGAGAAAACAAATGAACAGACACATCCATCACATCACCTTGAAGCCTACTGGCTACAGCAAGGGCCACCCAGGGTTGAGCAGAGCAAACATCAAGCCCTCCTGTAAATTGAACCTTAGATTTAAACAGCCCTTTGGTAAGCTGAACACCTGAAGGCTGTGCATCCCTCACAGCAGGCCATTTTCTCCAGCTTCCAAATGCTCCAATGACTCTCTCCCCCTTTTCTACATGCCCCGATGTACTTGCCATTTATGGAAATGTTTAGCTAATTTATTTAGCACTTGAACAAAGACAGTGACCAACACACATGCAACAGCTTTGGTGAGTCTTACAATACTCTCAGTGAGTCACATGCTGATTTGAAAATAAAATGAGACCAACAGAAGCCACATCTCATGTGCACCCTTCCACTGACCAAATTCTGAGCAGTGGCCCCACACAACTTCAGGCAATCAGTTTTCTTACACTTACATTTGGATAGTCACATCTTTCAGCAGAGGTGGGACTGATCCATTTGCTTCTTTTAAATATGGTGCTAAGCCAAGGCATTGTAAGCAAACTGGGAAAGGAACTACAGCCTTTCTGCAGCTGGTTGTCTTGCTGCATCCAGGTAGGACCAACTCAAGCCAGCTTAACTTAATGGGGCAGAGGGACTCAGTTCAACACTGGGACTCTTGCCATTTGCTATCAAATGCAGAAGGAAACCAGAAGCCAAGAATCTACTCAAGCGACTTGGCCTCCAGTGTGCCTCTTTCTGCCCATTACAGTAAGTGACAAAATGAGTAGTAAGGTACGAGGCTCAACAAAGATCCTTGCTTGTGACAGAGCAAAGAGCAGACCAGGGAGATGAGAACAAGTGGATCAGCAGACCTAGTTCTAACACACCGTCTCTCTCTAATTTGATGTCCAAACCGATGCAATCACTGTCAGATGCACAGAGGAAGCCCAAGGCCTTTTAAATCTACAGTTTTCACTCAGATTAATCTAAGCTATACATATTTCAATATGGCCTTTCTCCTACCCTGAGGAAAATCACCCAATTTCTGCCTAGTTGAAAATTCTTTGTGATGCAAAAAACCAAAATTGCTAAGCAAACTGTCAAGATGAGAAAATTCCTGCTGTTGAGCTCAAGTTTAACCCTTTTTCTGCCGCAGGACTTCATCTGTGGAACACATACTCCAGCAACCCAACAAATGCCTCCTCAGAGGCCACCAAGCAGAGGGGAAAAGGAATGGGAACAAATGATTACTACTTCCAGAAGAAATAACATAAGAAATTCACTGCACAAATGTTCATTCTAAAGAATCCACAACTGGTACAATTTCAGGACCTGACTTGTAACCCATACAAATCAATAGAGCCCCAGTGCTTCATACCAATTCAGCCACTTTATTCTCATGTCCCCCATGCATTTCTACCCTAAAACACAGTTTGTCTTCCAGGAGAGAAGATGGAGGGCCACACAGGTTAGCTTGGCTTCAAGGGCAAGACCACACAGTTCACTTCTTCTGGAGTGGCTGTTTTCTGGTAATCAACCTGTGACTTGTTGAAGGGAAAATCCTGCTCACTGTGAGTACAGCAGCATCGACAGCTGCTACTTCTCATAGGAATTTTACAGACAGAGTGCAAAGAAAAATTAAACCGTGAATTTATAGCACAATGTGGAGTTCCAAAACAAAAACTGGAACAAACCCTGTGTGGTCTAGGCTCTGCCTTAGTGTCATCCCAACATTTTCTTTGTAATGTGCAACACAGTCATTCACTTTGCTTCACTACCTGCAAGAGAACAGACTAGAGCCTTTTCATAAATACCCCATTAGCCAGACAAATGGAACATATAGATTCAAAAAAAGACAGAATCATAACACATAAAAGTTTTGACCCTTTGTTCTTTCATTTCTCTCCTAACAAAACAACATATTCAAGGGAACAACTTTCAACAGAACAAGGTCAACCTAACTCCCTTCTGTCTCCCATCCCTTGTCCTGAATGTTCTCATGACAAAGACTGTTTCACTATTTTGCTACATGAATTGAAGCAAATCCATCAGCTTCTCAAAGGTTCTGGGGTGCCTACTATATATTTGGACTTTCAAAGTTAATGTTGAATTTCACTTCATCTCCTTTGAATTATTTCCAGTTAACTTGAATTCATCACATAGTCCACAAAAGAATACAGCTTTGATGGGCAGATGCCAAGAGACAAGAAATCCACCAAACTGCACCTCTTACAATTACTTCTCTGGTTATTTAAAGCAATCAGCAGATTTTACTCCAGAGACTCCAGGTGTCTACAGTGACCCATGAAGCACTGTCAATTAACAATATACATATCCAAAAGTATAGGTCAAGCTAAAGATGATTCAAAATTGTCCAAAACCCAAATCCAATAGCAATAAGAACTGCTGTATGAAGCCCACTCTTTGAATAAGACTTTAGATTTACCTACATTCCAAAAGCCCTCAAAAAATTATGCTTTGCACTTTTCAATATTCCCACTTAAAAGAACACTCTTCAAAGTGAAGAATCATTAAAACAGAAATTCTCCTTTGTTTCCTGGCAAAACCTAATGTTTGTGGTCACATTGATGTTTACCTGTGGTAGACAAATCTTCAAAAGAAAAAAAAATACTTTAATCTGCCATTCAGTCTGACTAATGCTTTATTTAGAAGAGCCTGTGTTACAACCAATTACAGCACATCCTGCCTAATTACCTGGGAGTTGCTTTACAACAAAATACAATTCTATTACTAGAAATAATAGGCTTGGCTTTGGTTTGTGGATAACAGCAGCTGCAGCCAGGAGATGTCATAAATAATGTACCAGCAACTAAATCAAAACCTATCAAGAATTCATAGTGCATAACAAAAGTGAGGACAAAAAGTTAATGCTGGCATTCCCACTGTTTTTACACTGAGCACCTCTGTGCAAACAAGACCAATGTTATCTTTCTGTACAGGTAATGAAGTGACTGGGGTGTCTAAGCAATTTCTAAAGAACTGAATTTCCCCTACTAATGATTTCAGCATTTCACACTTATTTTTGCATTCAGATAAATAAGGTAACTATTCTAAACAATTCATCATAGAACAGTCTATTTTATACTGGGAGAACAGCAGAAAGGAACTTCCAGAAAACAGATAATCCCAGTTCTGCAAATGGAATTGAAAAGAAAAAAACAACCAATTGTCACTTCACGGAGGAAAGAGATCAGAATGTGAAGCCAGTCCAGTGGAGGGTCATTAACATGCTGGGAACTGGCGCACACCACGTACAATGAATGGTTAAGGGAGCTGGGTTAGGTCATTCTAGGAAATTAGGCTAATGGAGAATCTCATTTCACTCTTTCAGCATCTAAAGAGAAGTTTTAAATAAGACAGGGTCAGGATAGACAGTGAAAAGGCAATGGATGGCAAGCACAGGCTGCAAGATGGGAGATGCCAGCTCGCAATGACAGCAGCAAAGCATTGCCCAGCAGAGCTGTGAGGTTTCCGACCTGGATATTTTTCAGAGCTAGGCAGGATGAGGCCGTGAGTGACCTGATTAACTTCTGCAGCAGCTCCTGCTTTCAGCAGGGGTTGTACTTGATGTCCATTGTGCTCCCATGCAACCAGAATCATTCTCTGCATGAATGCAATTCAGTAGAAACTTGCCAGGAATGTAGCGACATAAGTGACCAACTAGGTATCAGAAAACTTATGTCCTGCTTCCAGCCCTAAAAAGCACACTTAAGAAAAAAAAATTATTATAATAACAGCATTGTGTATCTATTCCAAACATGAAATTAAAAAAAAAAAACCCAAACCCTTAATAACTCAAGCATTTGGATGTACCAACACTTCCAGTTAGCACGGAAATCAAATATAATTTGGTATTTAAATATTTATTTACTGATGTGCCTTACAAATGTTTACAAGAACATTTTGAGAACCTTTTGAGAACCTAAGTCTTATTATCACTTTGAAGTTCTCGGAACTCCAAGCTGCTTTTAACATCCCAGGGCACATGAAGAGATCTCCTCTAACTGGACCTGTTAAGGTAATGCTATGACAGGTCATGGTGTTTTATGAAGCATATTTGTGACATACTTTTCTGGTCTTTACATAATTAACTTTACTTCCTTCTTCAATTTTATTAAAGATGATTCTTGGATGCTTTCCACTCTGGAATACCAAGAGATTAACAGATTCACCTGAGGCCACATGGAAAGCTCAGGCATGGGAGTTTTCCACACTGTGCCCAAATGTGCTGCACTTTCACAGTGCAGAGGTTTAATCTTTTACTGGTGCATCCTCCCCACTACCACTGAGCAGTCTGAATTGTACTGAAAACTGCACCAAAACAGCATCAAGACCTTAAGTATCATGCACCTGAAATCATCTTATATGCAGAACTCCACCACACGTATATTTTGCTTCCAAATATTTTTAAATGGGGATTAAAAAAAGTAAAATACTATTATTTTCCTAATTTTACATGTCAGGCTGAAGAAAACTAAAAATTAATGAAACCTGAGAAACCAGCATCTAGCACTGAAAATGCATAGGGGTAGGGTAGAGGGAGAGAAATCTCAAATTGTAGTCAGTGCACTTCAGAACAGCACCACTTGATTTTTACATTCGATCCCAAAGAGACATTGCAAAATTAGGGACTGGACAGCATATGGTAAGAATTAAGATAAAACAATGTTAAGTTTCCAAATTCTTGGAGGAGAGTAAAATTTAAAATAATTTTACATTGTAGTCTTCAGAAGAGCCAAGAATCCTAAGGAAAGATAAGCATTACAGAAAACTGTTCTAAATCAAAAAGAAAGCAGAACCATACATCCCCTTCCTGCCAGAAAGGAAAGGCTATCAGAAGGTTGAATGACATGGATGCTTTTGAACCCAATTGTTAAGTTTTTCTAATATTAAGAAAGCACGTTTTACCACATCTCTCTACTTGTTTCCCTGGCTTTTGCCCAGGGGTGGCTGTATTTCACCGACATTGTGATGTCTTTTTATCAAGGGGCGTAATTTGAATTGCATGCACACTCTTCAGGAAAAATTGTATCCATTTTGTAAAGAAAGTAGATACCAGATTTGAAAAAACAGGATTTTTAGCTCACACAGATGCTTTTCAACAAAGAGGTCATAACAAATATTTCCCAGCTCCTGCCCAAAAAGACAATTACAGATTCTATGATAGAAAGTTGGGATAAAATGTAATTCACAAGTCATTGAAATATCTACAGTCTGTCAAAGCAACTATGAGGAGAAAGCCCTGCCATCAGGAGGGTATCAACTCTGGAACAGCTTCAAAAAAACAGGTTTGGAGCTGATATGTTAGGCCAAAACAGCAAAACTTAGTTAACACCTCATCTAAAAAGCAGCTTCTCCAGTCTGGACTGAAGCAATCAGGCCCAGAAGAGACAAAGCAGTTCTATGAAAGAGGGAGGGTAACAGCTAGCAAAAAAAGGCCACTAGGACAGAAAATCAATGAGAAAGTGAAATATCCTTTTTGAAGGTTAGCTCAAGAATAGGTATTTGCTGAAACAAAGTAACTTGCTGTCCCTTTTATATATGCAATAGAAGGAAAATATACCAAGGGAGAAATAGGGAGAGTAGAAGCAAGAGGGGACAAACTCAACTTACACATAAACCACCCCCCTCCCAAAATAATTTTTAAAAAATTAGCTGGAACAGAGATTCTATTGCCTAATTGACAAATTATCACTCACCTTTTCAATGTGAGACTGCAGGGAGAGGGAAGAAAAGCCCTCAACTAACATTCTGTACTTCAGAAAGCCAAAAAAAAAAAAAAACCAAGACATTTAAATTTTACTGTTAAATGTGTTTAATTTTTTGCAACTAGCCACACCCTCAAATTCTTCAGCATGTAAGATTATACTTGCACTTTACAAACCAGCCTGTATTGAGTGTTTAACTGTCCCAATTCTTACCAAATTAACACAGAGAAAGCTGCCTAACAATATGATGATCTTAATAAATAAGTTATGTGGGAAATATTGCCTTTGTTACTTTCACACTGAAAAATATATTCTATACTGCAGAGATAATGAGGGTATAAAACATTAACATTACATTTTTCTATACCATTCTGCATAATTAACCATGCAGCTGTTCATTTATTCAGTCCCAACAACCAAATTAATTTGCAATCCGGAGCAGACTGCATGTACTGCAGAAGCAAGTGAAGCTGCTCACATTCCACAAACCACATCAGTGCACAAGGTGCTCAGCTCTAAGAGATGCAACACAGGGTTGCAAAATGGTATTTTCAAAGATCAGCTATGAAAAGGCACTGTGCCACAGGGAAAATATGGGTATTTTCAGGTGAGTCTCATGGTGTGTCTGTGCTCTCTGATGGAGTCCTGTCCTTCTCAGGCTCAAGCCAAAAACCTTAAGGACAAAAACATAGAACAGCCATAAACATTAGAGCTCTTTCCTATTATTTGTATTAATGCAGTATTACAGCCCCAGCACTGATGGGTATCCCACAATTAGTTTTCCAAATTATCTATATTCCCAAGAAACAAAAGACCAACTGAGGAAAGCAGATTAATGGCAGGTTCTCAAAAACGGTCACATAATAGGCTGAAGGTAGAACCAGTAGCATCACTAGTTGCTGAGTGGAATGTCACAAGTACCTTATCACAAGTTACATGACACCATGACTTCACCCTTTTTAGATTTTAAAAAAAATCCTATCCCAGTTTTTATACCTCACTCATCATCATGAAAATGTCATGAGCAATGAAACGATCTGCTTTGATTGTGGTTCCTTATTTATTTCATTTTGCAGAGTGGCAAAGGAAACATTGATACCTATATATATAGAGAGAGAAGAGATATTTTATCTGCCCCAGGTTATGGGCCCTGCACCTCCCTGCTCTGCCAGCCTGCTGACAGTGGGAGTTAATGGATGACAATGCAGCAAACTGCCTCCCATAACCAAAAATCCTCAGGCTCAACTGTTTTCATACGAACTTAGTACAGAGGATTCATGCCACAATAAAAGCTCCAAGACTGCTGTTCTCAGTTTGCCCACATAGAAGTGTGCATCATGGGCAAAACTTCTCTCTTTTATGCCGGGAGGGAGGGCAAAAGCAAATCACAAGCCACATGGATGACTAATGCATAGAAAGACAGCATTTCCAGTTTCTCACCTTAAAACTGTCTGCTGAGGCTGACAAGAGGAAGTATAATTTCTTGTAGGGAGGCCTATTAAAATAAAATACCATGACAATACTGACGAAACACCAGCAAAGCAACACTCCTGAACATCCTACTGCTACCAACCTGCATGGGTCTTGGGAAGGAAAGATCAATTCTGTTACCATCAGTAATGGCTAAACAGTCTACTTAAAACAAGAACCTGTGGAGTAATTCCCACAAAGTCTGCAGCAGTAGTTCAAGCAATCAGAAATTCTATTACGTAGGCTCAAGTTACTCAAACAAGAGAAAAGGATTCTTAAGCCATTTAAAATAAATGGTTATTCTTTCTCAATAAATTGACTCACTCATTATATCTTCCAATGACTTAATTCATTTTCCAGAAGGAGGATTAAGTGGGGAAAAAAAATCAACCTG
>WBMY01002815.1:464153-526353 GCA_013397315.1 Donacobius atricapilla | reverse complement strand
CAGAGAAAGCTGCCTAACAATATGATGATCTTAATAAATAAGTTATGTGGGAAATATTGCCTTTGTTACTTTCACACTGAAAAATATATTCTATACTGCAGAGATAATGAGGGTATAAAACATTAACATTACATTTTTCTATACCATTCTGCATAATTAACCATGCAGCTGTTCATTTATTCAGTCCCAACAACCAAATTAATTTGCAATCCGGAGCAGACTGCATGTACTGCAGAAGCAAGTGAAGCTGCTCACATTCCACAAACCACATCAGTGCACAAGGTGCTCAGCTCTAAGAGATGCAACACAGGGTTGCAAAATGGTATTTTCAAAGATCAGCTATGAAAAGGCACTGTGCCACAGGGAAAATATGGGTATTTTCAGGTGAGTCTCATGGTGTGTCTGTGCTCTCTGATGGAGTCCTGTCCTTCTCAGGCTCAAGCCAAAAACCTTAAGGACAAAAACATAGAACAGCCATAAACATTAGAGCTCTTTCCTATTATTTGTATTAATGCAGTATTACAGCCCCAGCACTGATGGGTATCCCACAATTAGTTTTCCAAATTATCTATATTCCCAAGAAACAAAAGACCAACTGAGGAAAGCAGATTAATGGCAGGTTCTCAAAAACGGTCACATAATAGGCTGAAGGTAGAACCAGTAGCATCACTAGTTGCTGAGTGGAATGTCACAAGTACCTTATCACAAGTTACATGACACCATGACTTCACCCTTTTTAGATTTTAAAAAAAATCCTATCCCAGTTTTTATACCTCACTCATCATCATGAAAATGTCATGAGCAATGAAACGATCTGCTTTGATTGTGGTTCCTTATTTATTTCATTTTGCAGAGTGCCAAAGGAAACATGGATACATATATATAGAGAGAGAGAAGAGATATTTTATCTGCCCCAGGTTATGGGCCCTGCACCTCCCTGCTCTGCCAGCCTGCTGACAGTGGGAGTTAATGGATGACAATGCAGCAAACTGCCTCCCATAACCAAAAATCCTCAGGCTCAACTGTTTTCATACGAACTTAGTACAGAGGATTCATGCCACAATAAAAGCTCCAAGACTGCTGTTCTCAGTTTGCCCACATAGAAGTGTGCATCATGGGCAAAACTTCTCTCTTTTATGCCGGGAGGGAGGGCAAAAGCAAATCACAAGCCACATGGATGACTAATGCATAGAAAGACAGCATTTCCAGTTTCTCACCTTAAAACTGTCTGCTGAGGCTGACAAGAAGGAGTATAATTTCTTGTAGGGAGGCCTATTAAAATAAAATACCATGACAATACTGACGAAACACCAGCGAAGCAACATTCCTGAACATCCTACTGCTACCAACCTGCATGGGTCTTGGGAAGGAAAGATCAATTCTGTTACCATCAGTAATGGCTAAACAGTCTACTTAAAACAAGAACCTGTGGAGTAATTCCCACAAAGTCTGCAGCAGTAGTTCAAGCAATCAGAAATTCTATTACGTAGGCTCAAGTTACTCAAACAAGAGAAAAGGATTCTTAAGCCATTTAAAATAAATGGTTATTCTTTCTCAATAAATTGACTCACTCATTATATCTTCCAATGACTTAATTCATTTTCCAGAAGGAGGATTAAGTGGGGAAAAAAAATCAACCTGTAAAGTAGCAAAATTCTCATGCTCTAAGATGTATTTAACATGTTCAGCAGCCATGCAGCAATCAGTGTCAAGCACAAGTGTACTACTGCAAGAGCCCTTTCCCAACTACATAAATCACAGCTTTCTAACTGGACCTTAATTTGCATGTCATATATTCTCTATGTGATCAGAAGCTAGTGCAGAAAAGCATTCAAAATCATCATCACTATTCCAAGTTGTTGAAGACACAGAAAAGGCGTTATGACACAGCACTCTCATCTGTGACCAACAGATATCAGTAAAGAAATTTGGATAGGCTTATTTGGTAGCTTTTACTTGCTTGTAGGATATATATTTTTTCAGTTTGGACCTTCATACATACTAAGACATCAAAATAATCTTTAAATTCTATTATGGCAACACAGACATAAAAGTACATGCTTAAGCTAAATCCCACGCACTAGAAAGCCTTTTAAAAGACATCTCCTTCAGAGGAGTCTACAGGTCACAACTCGGAGAACAATCCGAAATATCCACAGCCAAATTTCATTCGCCAGTTGAATGGCCAAAAGCTACAGCCAAAACATGTGGCAGGATGAGTGCAACACCAAGGTAACAGCAAGGTTTCTGCCAGCCCACCGTGCTGGGCCATGGTCTCAGAAAGTCGATGGTAGGTCATGTGTCCATTGCAGCACACACTGCAACATCGGCACCTCTGTGCTCCTGAATCAATTCCACTACCCTTTAAAAACATCAATAATCACCTCTTCAATACCTTGCACATTCCAGGGTTTGTCAAGATATGTTTATTTAATTTCCTTTACCTTCTACATATTTTTCCTCCTGATACCCATAATAAAACATTGCTGATATGCTGAAACCCACTACATCCACTTTTTAACTGTGATTTTACAGGACAATTTAAATGTCCAAAATAAATTTAAAATAAATACTTTCCTGTACAGTTCAACTCATAATGGCATACAGTTGAGTATCAGAGAGACAATGCAAGTTGCAGCAAAGACAATGAAAGTCTTCGTAATACTATTAGATGAATATGGAAATATGATCAAAGAAAGCATAAAAAATCCATTGTTCAGTAAGAGAAATAAAACTCTAATTATAAGATTGCCTTTTCAATGCTACTGCCCAAAACCTTTGCTCAGTCGAACAGGTGTAAATAAGGATATAATAGGAGCACAAAAGAGCTGCACAAGTATAATTGAGGATACTCTATTTTGATTGCAGAACTTGCATTACTCATGATGATGCATTAGCTAGAGAAAGCACAGCTAGACATTAGATCCCAAGCTGAGTTCACTGGGCTAATAATTAGAAAGCCGTTTCTTTTTCTTTTTTAACTTGGAAGGAGAAAATTTGATATGAAAATCACAGACTCAATAACTCCATCCCTTGGGGCCATTTCTACAAAGTCACTTTTCAAGGCAGAGCCACAATATAGGGCCATCTGGAAGTGCAAGTTGTTTCAGAATACAGTTGCTCATTTATTAAGCAGTACTTAATACCAGAAATTTCACTGGGGCACTGAACTGCATACTGGGGGGTTTTGTTTTCCTTTTTAAATTAATTTCAGGAAACAGCTGAAAGGAGTTTTTCCTACAAGTCCAAAGATTTTTGGAACAAACGTCCATACTCATTTTCACGCATTCTGTGAGCCACCTGGAAATTTTACTATCCTGAGCTGTATGTTGTTCACTGTATCTGCCTTAAAAGAATCTCTGGCTGTTTGTAGTCTGGATTTTGGCTGTAGTGTAGGCCTGCACTCTGCGTAAATGGCCAAAGCCCCCTGCAGTCACTGTGCCCCGATCACTCCTGATGGTGGCCAGCAGGCTTGCACAAGTGAGCCTTGTCCTTGAATGGGTGGCTTGTTGTGGGTGCAGAGAGAAAGAGCTGTGCCACCACAGACAGGACATTCCCGACTCCCTGGGATTTGGCAAACACAATGCTGTCTGTGAGGCTCTCCTGACTGTTCTCACCTCCACCTGCCCAGCCCCTGATCTGGACTTTCAACCTCCGACAGTGCTTTGACTTTTCTTCCCCCTCACGCTGCTTTTGGAGTAAGGAGTCCCAGAAAGCTGAGCTGAGATTTCCAAAAATATTTAAGGAGGTGCGGAAGTCTGTTTCTTCATTTAGTATTTCTTTACCGATAACATGGGGCAGAACAACCCCGTATCTCTGGAAACAGGGCTACCCATTTCAGTGGGCAGTGCTAAGAGGATCCAACAGTGCCGTTAACGTCAAGTAATGTCATTTGTTTGCTGTGGCGGAGCAGTAACAACATGGTGATGCCATTGGGAACAATGGCAATTACACTGCAAGCCACTTCAGCATTACTGTATCATTACAGCTTGATAATATACAATCAAAACTTTATTAGCAATCATCAGCAGCATCTATTATTCATTGCTTAGATCAAGCGAAGAAAGGGAAGACTGTATGCCTACCAGTAACAGGACTCTGAGCCAGTCCAAGCCCAGGGTGGGAAGGTCCAACCTTCTATTCCATGGTCACAGTGCTGAGTCACCACTGCATAACCTTCAGCAACATGACCATCTCAGTTGTTCCACATATAAAATTGAATAATAATAATAACCCATATTTCCAATATTATTAGGAATAATTAACTCAGATAAATATTATCATTCATTTCATTGTAGTTACTAATTCAAAGTTAAACTATTTGATTGAAAAATTTAATACTTACATCTAAAGTTGCAGGCATTCAACAGATGCAAGCACGTACCTGAAGTTATAAAATACGTGCACCTATTTGTGTCCAAATGGGTCCATAAAGCATATGAAAACACACACTCAACCTATATGGTCAGT
This sequence comes from Donacobius atricapilla, assembly GCA_013397315.1. NCBI lineage: Eukaryota > Metazoa > Chordata > Aves > Passeriformes > Mimidae > Donacobius > Donacobius atricapilla. The sequence continues at coordinate 521,883 of WBMY01002815.1, read as the reverse complement.
TGGTTTCAACTCCTTCAAACTGTAAATATGCTGGATAAATATGTGTGTGAACTCTGACATGAAAAGCTCTAGTATGAAAAATATCTTCTACGTATGCACAACTTGTGACAATAATGTTAGCATTTGAATTCTCAGGTTTTTTATTATGCTAATAAGCTCTAACATGACAACCAACCTGTATTCCCAATATGTACCACAGTTTAGAAACTCTTTAAAGTGGACCTGAAAACAATCCTCTGTTCCTTCCCAAAAAGTTATTTTAGTTTATATTCAAGAGGCAATCAATGTTATCTCTATTTATTCCCTACCTTATTTTAAGTAAAATGATTATACAATTTACACCTTGACAATTACTTAATATGTAAATTAGGAAAACCGACTAACGAAGCACAGTCTGGTGTTTTTTAACTGCATACTTCCATCAAGATTTTGTCTTCACCTCTTCAGTGTAACCAGACATGGCTGTTATGAGTAAAAACCTGGTTAAGAATTTCATTACATAGCACTATTTTCCCTATTTATTCAACAATGAAAAATTCTAAGGTAATTCAGATTTAGGTCTCCCAAGCCTGTAATCTGACTCATGTGGGCAGGCATAAGTTACCTACACAAACTGACAATGCTCTGCAGAGGTACAAAAATGCGTCACCAAGATCCACCCACAAATCTTCTTCACATAGAGTCCTCCCACCTAGGCATGTACCGCTGACTGGTGTTTTTCACCACCATTTGCATCCCTCTTAAAAGTCTGACTGCAGCTCCAAGGTCATAAGAAGAAACAAGTATCACTAGACCATCCTTTCTGATTCTTTGTTCTGCTAAACAAGGAGAAAAAAAAAGTCTTTTGAGTGATGGGAGAAAAGGAAAGAGATGAAGTGGAAATATGTTTTAGAAGATGAAAGATACAATTTCAAGGAACAAAATAACTGATAAGCACCAATGTAGGTTAATATTTACTAGCCAGAAAGAGAAATTGGGATATTAACATTAAAAAATTACCCTAGTCAGAATCGATCAGTTAATAAAACTAGTTTATTTTCACTTAATGACTTAGACAATATGATTTCTGGTATTATCTAGCCAGGCAAGATAGGAAAAAAACATTGGGCCAATTCAGGAAATAACTGGAGAGGATCTATTCCCACTAGGGCACTGAAACAGATTAATGACATTTCTCTAACAAAAAACCCCTGTATCACTTTTAACACCTGTTTTACAGCATATTTGTTTGATACAAGTAAGAAGAATGCAAAAGAGAATTTTTTAAAAAGTTGAAAAATATATACACTATGCATTCTGGGCAGGCTGCCAATGTGAATACAACACACCACTTCCATCAGCAAACATGGGTGAAAACTGGTGGAGCTCCAACCACTTCACACAGGGAGAAACACAGAAGTCCCTTGACTGCAAAGGGACTTCAGCTTCTTTCAGCTATTTAGTACAAATAGCTACAGCTCAACAAAGAGGGGTGCTATTTGATACTTTTGCAAGAGTTGGTCTCATTTGCACTTTTGCAGATCCAAACACTTCGTAACTCCTCCAGTTTGACAACTGTGTGTTCCTCTTCTACCTCACAGTGGGCAGAGGTGGAGGAAGGAGGTGAGCCCAGAAGATATCCAGGCATGGATCACCTAGGTAGTAACCCCTGGCCCAATCAGTCATCTTAAGCACTCCCTTCCTTTCAGCTTTTCCATCCTGGTTTTAGAACCCACAGAATCATAGAAGGGTTGAGTTGGAAGGGATCTTAAAGACCATCTAGTTCCAACCCTGCAGCCATGGGCAGGGAACCTTCCACTAGACCAGGTAACTCAGAACCCATCCAGCCTGTCTGGTCAACAAGCCCCAGCCTTCATGCCCATCCCTGGCTCAGCAGGTTCTGGGCATCATCACATCAAGGCGTGAGCTCCCAGGGGCTCTTGACAAAGCGGACAGCCCAAGGCGCCCTCATGTCCAGACCCTGGCTGGGCTGTGCCCTGTGAAATTGCAAGACATACCCAAGGAGAGTCCTCCAAGGGCCCATCCCTGCCGCACTAAAGTGGAGTCATGGGCACCCAACTCATCCCCAAAGCCTGAGAGCACTGAGAGCCCTGAGGACATCTGTGCCCAGCTCTTGGGGTGGGACCATGACCTGTGCCAGCACCAAAGCATCTGGTACATCTGTTACTTGTAAGTAAAAAGGCACAATTTCAAGATGATGCACACTAGTATCGATTTTATTTGAATGCAGTTCACACCAATTCTTCACACCAGCTGTCAGCAAGGTCTGGATGACCTTGCTGTAAGTGTTTATGTTCACCAAACAAAGAAACATTATCTGAAGTCTGGTTTATGTTTATTTTAAAAGACCAAAGAATTTATTTTGAAGAATCCAACTGAAAATGCTTAAAAGACTATGATAGATACTCTGAGGAATGGATTGGAAAACTTGAAATATACTGCACATGTTGCATGGGCCACTGACAAATAATAGAAAAGCAGTGTGTGCTTACGCAGTTGGGATTATCCAAACTGTCATGTGGTTGTCTTATTTGCACAAGATGTTGGACAAAAACTAAAAGAGAAACAAATGTGCAATAAATTTTAAATCTTGTAAGTTTAAAGGATAGTAGCAAATGAACTATAATGGCCCTAAAAAGGCCAATCTTGAGCCAATGCTGAGCAGTCTCCATTTGATCTTATTCTCTTTCCTGAATACCTCCTTCTTACAACTAGAAATTTCTAGAAACAACCTTATTCTGCATGGACCACTTGCCCTGGCCACACTGAGCACTAGTCAGACATCAGTGTGACAAGTTATTGCAGAAGCACTGTCACTGAGGAACCCCACACAGTTAAAACAATGCCACCCTTTTCAAAATAAATAACAAGGCTGTTTTGCAGCATATCCTGGAAACAGACTCTTCCCACTCCCTATTCCCGTACCCAGTCCTTTTCTTGGATTGTCTCTGTAAAGGTCCTTACACTCGCAGCTGAAGGTCAAGTTCCCATACCAGCTCTTGGGACAGACAGTATGAAGGTTACAAGTACCTAAGCCACAAGGTTTTAGACAAACTATTTGTTTCTAGACCCGAAGCTTATGAGCTACATTTGAATTTCACATGTGACTGCTTAAGTTTCATGTCATTTATTTCTACTGCTGGAGATAACCAGCAAAACTACGAGAGCAAATACTGGTGCAGTATCACATTTATTGGTAACAGTGAAATACTTTTGCTTTGCAAATGTACATGACGGGTCTAGAAAAAAATTGTTGTGGAAAATTTATATAGACCTACACATATGAAAAAAATTTGAGCACAAAATCTCTCCTTAGCAAAAGACAAGACCCAAGAAGATAAAAAGTATGACTAGTATAACATAGACTTACCTTAGCCCTGCTTTTGTACACATGAACATGCAATCTGTGCACACACAGACAACAGGCATATTGGTATATTAATTCACAAGTATTATGGGAACGAGAATCAGTTAAGAAATTTACTTGGATTACTATTTATTCCCACTTGTCATAAAACACAATATAACCTACACTGCTGGTATACTTCATCCAGACAATCCTAACAACTTCCAAAGCAGGATTATTTACTAACCTCAGTACACTAATCAAGCAGCAAGAATTCCCAAAACACATCCCAACACAGTAAGCATTTGAAACTTTTAAAGTAAATTTGATAGAGAATTTCTAGGAAAAGGAAAAATATGGCAACTTTGCTAAGTGGCAACAAGAAGGGACCTAACATTCTCCATCATTCTTCGTTTTTACTGTTAAAACTCATTACAAACTCTAATACAACTACCAGAAATGCCTTCAAGGAAGAGAAGGAGTAAGAGCTGATGACAATCTGGATAATCTTACTACCATAGCATCAGTCAGATACCAACTCAACTCAGCAGCAGTTTGGAAAAGGAAGTGATCGATCTATTCCAAGAAAAGGAGGAGGGAAGGTTATAGAAAAAGCAGAGTACTTACCTCCACAGAGAACTCTCCAGAACTTTCCCCATGTCAGTATGATAATACTTGGTAAGGATCAGGATTACCTAAAAGAAAATGAGAATAAATAGATTTAAATATGTAAACTGATGTAAGAAACAGAAATGGACATGGGCAGCATGATTTTAGGAAATACAAGCGTGAGGCTTCTGAAAATCTGAACAGCATTTCATCTCATTTTTAACTCTTAAGAGTTTTGCTTTTTAGCCTGGCTTTTTCATTTCTCTTTCTAGGACGAATGATTTCAGCACTTGAAGTTTTCTGCAAACCTGGTGACTGTGAAAGATTGCCCATTCCACATAAGCAGTGGAGTTGGAATTGCCAAAAATACCGCATGACATTCCCCAAGCAATCTTTATGACTTTCTGATTAGGAAAAAACAATCTGGTTGCTAGTTTAAATTTAGGCGGCAACTCTACAGACACATTTTTTTTTTTTTTTAATCCAAAGTGTTAAAGAATGGTAATTAATTTTGATTATCCAAAAAAAAAAAATCAAGAAAAAAAAAGAGCTCTGACCTTGCTTAGAAGATCAGCAATGCAACTTTCTTAGCTATCCCTTTTCATTTCTTGAAGAATCACTTTTTCCCCTTCATGAACCACCTCAGTAAATTACTTATCTACATCAGCAACAGCCAACAAAATACACATGCAAATTTCATCCACAAAATATCTTCACCCTATGAAAAGAGTCAGCAAGAAATACTTTCTATATGCTCACAAAGTCACTGGTCAGATAATGTAAATCACTAGTCCACAACCACTGTATCAAGCTCAATACTACAGTTTATGTTTGGATCTTTTTCAGGTTTCTTTCACTTGCTGCCAGTCCATATTAGTGGCTCTTGGACCACATGCCCACAGCAACCCCAGAGAGGCAGAGCAGGCTGGTTCCCTGCACAGCTGGAGCCTTTCTTTCATGTGGAGTCAACATCAGGCTCCAGCAGTTTGGAGCAAGCTGTTATTTCACTGGTGCTGCTCTGCTTCTGACCACCAGATGAAATCTCCAGCAAACAGCAACTGTAGGCGTTCCATTTGATTATTCAGGTAATTAATATGCCGATGATACATTTATGCACTCCTTTTATGCGGGAGCTTGTGAGAGACAAGAATTCCAGACCAAGGATGTTATTACATGGAAATAATGCAGTGTTTTACAGAACTGAGATATAATAGCAGTCTCCCTCAGGTTAGCCAAACCTAATAAATTCACAACACATATTCGTGGATGTATATTGACATAAGCAAAAGTGGAAACAATCCGTAATTCACAAGTAGTATTATTCACTCCCATTCCCAAAAGAGTCACAATCTACCACATCACTTCTTTTGGAATTTGATTATTTATAAAAATAAAGGTTTTGCTTAAGAATAGGGAAAAAAATTAATTGGTTACTGCAAGACTTACAAAGCAAAGAGAAAGAACCATTTCCCAAAGGAGAGCATATCTATGGATGAGATTCCTGGCTACAGCCCAAGCATGTTCCACCAGGTCAGCTATTTATTGTATCGTCAGTGTCTTAACTACAGCTTTTTCTCCTGCTTGCAATTAAGAAGAAAAAGAAAGAAATTTCACTATTGGGAGCATCTATTGGCTCCAATTATTAAGGAAAAAGTTTCAGACTGTGCTTTTCAAACAAGTATAATTCCTCCTAAGTCACAAAAACTGATCTGGAATTTATTTTTTTAAGAGATACAAGAATGCATAATTGGTACATGAAAATAAAAAAAAGAAATATCTAAAAATACACGAGATTATACTTTGTTTCCTTCAATTTATGCGGAAATGGAGGCTAAATCCTGAACTTGGTAAGCCAACTTTCTTCCTCCCTGTACATCCTAGAATTAGAAGTTTTAAAATTCAGATAATTTTCGGCAACATGTGTTGAAGCCATACTACCACTGGCTGAGCCCAATGTTCCATTCCTGAATTAAACAGATCAAAATCATGCACAGAAAATCCTCCTGGGTCACCCTCAGTCCACCTGCTTTGAGCATAACCTGTATGGAAGCACCAAGAACCTTCCAGTTAAGTCATTTCTCTAACTGAGCACCTGTCAGAAATGCTAAAGGCTGTCAGGCTCCTGGTACTACTGGCTACCTACAGCTCATCTGGGCAAGCACACACTGAACCAGAATGCCACTGCTGCTCCACACACTTCAGCTGAACAGCTCTCAGGTTACTGCAAACTGCAGTGGGCAGCAGCCATAAGCCATAAAACATCTTGATGCTGCAGGATTGGTGCTTTAAACTGAGTCAGAGCTCTAAAAAAATAAACATCAGTACTTTCCAATCTGACTGGTAAATTCATGTAAAAATTAAAATACCTTATTTTGCACTTTGGAAGTAGAGAGAATATCTTAGTAGGAAAAACAAAGCCATAAGAAGCCATCTTTGACCTCTCAAACACCATTAGCAGATTCCTGTCACAACTTAAGAAGTATGAAGCTGCTGAGGGGCTGACCGTCATTCCAGCTATGCCAGTGGATTTCATCCCAGTATCTGACTAATGGAGGCCAGCTATTTAACAGATTTTACAGCACAGTCCTTTAGACTGTGAGTGTCTTTTCAGGCAATCCTGCTAACTATAATGCTACTTTTTCTAAATTAATAGATAGATCCAAAGAACAGAAGGAATTATTTCCCAATGAAGGCACAAAGATCTTCAGGATCTCTGGATTCTACCCATCATTTTTAAAAGCAGAAGCCTGTTTCACTGATTTCATTTTAATGAGACTCCATAATTACGAGCATTTTACGGGCTGGCTTGTGGCCAGTGGTTCGTACACGTGGTTCTCCTGGTGAAAGTGCTTGGGTGGCCTGTGGCTGGGGAGAGGCACAGCAGCAACTGAGCAATGATCAAGGATATGATTCTTAACCAGCTCATACTACCATCAGTCATGGATAGCTAAAATAAGTTTAGCTTATTTTCTGTTATCTTACAGCTAAAATAAATTCAGGCAATGAAGGAAGATTAGATTCATCAGATTTTTTACTTTAAGGTGGATTTATAGGATTATCTAGAAATCTCCACTCCAACTAGACTTGTGACAGACTTGTGAAACCATTTCAAACCGTTTAATCTTAAATTCACTCACAATTCTTTGACTTCCTTCTCGGAGTATGACAATGGAGGTGGTAACAGTGATTACTGTTGTGCGCTAGGGGCCTATGAACACCTAATGGTGCTTCTGGACAAACATACTGAAAGGGAAAAAGAAAGTGAAAACTTTCAGCATTTAACACAAAATTGGTACTCTGTTACCTGCTTTTTTACCAAAGCTTTTGGTAAAGACCTCTCCATAAAGCCAGCATTTCTGTGTGTCACGGTATGGAAGATAAATCCCTCAGGATTCTAAGAATCAAATGCAATGTGAATTAGAAGGTAGTTTTCCATGGAAGAATTAACTAGCTCCAGTCAATTTCACCGTGTTGGGCCTTCAGAAATTTCTCTACCTCATCCTTCCCCTCCTATTTTGGTGGTGGGAGAGGGGCAGTGGGATGCAGAGATGGAATTTTGATTCTCCTATGTCATTTTCCTGCTTCCATTACTTAGTTCCCACCTGTGTGATTTCTCACTGCTACAGTAGTCACAGCTCAAAACTGTTCTCCAAACAAAGGAGTTGAAGCAGTTTGGATCCAAAATCCTTTCTGGATATAGACCTGTCTTCAGGGATGCACTGGGTTTCCAGTCAATGACAGACCAGGAAAGCTAATGGAAAATTCCACAGATATTACTACCCGTGAATAATGAAAGTTAGAATGATCTATGTTTATCCCTTCTCCTTTTCTGTTGCTCTCCTCTAAAACTGCTTTGCAGCAAGGCTGGGCTGAAAAGAGCACAACTTCACTTTACAAGACACAATGTGCTTTTAATCATTTCCTAATAAAATTCTGGCTTTAAGAAGCCCATTTTAATCCTCTCTTTTCATCACCATGTCAGCTAAGAGGGCTGAGAAAGGAAAAAGGAATGAATTCGAGATCAATCACTTTTGCTGGTGTTTATATTTTATCTTTTTGCAGAGGATTTACTAAGATCCTTCTCTTTTTGATAAAGATCGACTTTCATAAAACTATTTTATTTTTTTCCCCGTGCTCCCCCCATGATGCTTTCTTTCATAGACCATTCTTAACAAAGATCTCTCTTTTTCCACCTACAGGCAGATTCTTATAGATAAAGTTTTATTTGACCCCTGAAATTTGTAACTTTAGGTTTTGGGGTTTTTTTGGCATCTATTCAGAAGTTTCATAGCAAAAGCCTCAAACTTTCAAATGTACAATTACAAGTGTGATTGCAAGTTTTTGTGTTTTCTCAAGTTTTTAGAAAGTGAGAGCATGCTGTAAGTACTTCTGGGCAGTCAGAGCTACCAGGGAAATAAACTCCTCAGACAGATTCAAGTTTCTGCAAACTTTTTAGCATCTGCTTAATTTAATTCATGTGAATGAACCCACTGAAATCCAAAGAAGTGTTTATGAGAGTCACTTGAACCAGCACTTAATACTCTGGATGACTGGAACAAAAGCTGTTGTTTTGCTCAAGAACAGAGCCTCACTCACCTTTTCAGCTATTTAACTATTCCACTGTACACCACAACTACCCTGGGGAGATCAAGAGGTTCTAAGCACAGTCTATTATTTTTTCACTACCATCCCCTGTAATTCCAAAACTTTTTTGACAACTAATAGTCAAAAAGCTCCCTAACAAATTATAGGCAACCACCTACTGCTCCAAACCCTCAAGTTATTTCCACTTTTGCAGCAGCAGGCTCTTCAATCATCATGCTAAGAGCAATGTTAATTTTCACATTTCTTATTTAAAACAAAGATTTAAATGAGAAAAACAAAATTCAGGAAATTATTAATATGAAGGTACATTACTGCGAGGCTACTATACAGACAAACTATCATACTACTATTAATAACTACATTGTAATTTCATTATGCTGGGAAAACTAAACAGAAAAAGAGCATTTAGGTTTACTCTGTTACAGCACTATGACGAAAGGTAAAAAAGCAAACATTTAAACCATTACTTAAGCTATTAAAAATTCTACTCCTCTTTGGTAATAAAGTTCATAAAAGCAATACATGATTTAATATGAAATACTTGAAGAATTAGATTTCTATTTCTTCCAACTAAATTGTATTGGGAGATGAGAGGACTTACTGTGTATGAAGTCACTGTCTAGTGGACTTGTCTTAAACATTAGTAATAATTCCATACAGTGAATTAATTCAAAGTAAGACACAATAATGGCTCAATTCCTGTTCTCTAAGTGGCATTTCCATCCACAAGAGCTGAATAAGTGCATAGTCTTGAAAGCAGTGGTTGTGATTACTTCCAGATTCAAAACCATTCAAAACATAGGACTTCACACATTGACCCTGAAAACATTCATACAGAAAAGTGACTTTAAGATATCAAATATATTTAATCCACTATCTTGTACAGAACAAGATTATACTCTGTTAGCTCTGTAGAAACACAGAACCAAAAGACAACCTACTGCCTTCAGGAGCCTACAGTTCAAGTACAGAACACAAGAAGTCTTAAACACCATCACCAATTCATGCCACATTTTCAATGCAAGCTCCTAAGAAAATTGTGTTTACTCACTGTATATGTACGGGCTTGGCTCCTCATCCTTTCCTTTTAATTCTAAATCTACTAACTGATTTCAATCATATTTAACAGAAAAGTAGATAATCATAGGGCTGAAGTAGCCATATCAGTTTATACCACAAGCCCACAGCCCAGACGCATCTAGAACAGCAATAAACAAAAAAGTACAAAAAAATATGAGAATAGAGAAGGCATGTAAATAAAGATGCTTCCCAAATATATTCTCCTATCTTCATTAATTTGCAACTCAGGCAGCTGGGCTGCTACTGCAGTTGTTAGCAGCTGGCTGCTTGCATAAACACACTATGTGCCACTGCCTGACCCACCCACGCAAGAACAGAGACTATTGTTTTGCAACTGTTAATGGTCAGTCCCCAAAAATCACAGCATATGGAGAACTGGTCAGCAAATCTGGACTGATGCTGCTTCAATATATTCACATTGCTGCTCCTTTGATTAGATGCAGGTCCAAGATTTCTGGGCATGCTGCAGATGCAGAGCTTGCTCAAGCAAATGGGAGGGAACTCAGGGAACTGAAGGCCACAGAATTATTAGACATAAATCTGCAGCTTTGGAAACTAACATTTTAACTGCTTGTTCAATTAAACTTCCTGTTGTTTTTCAAACAGGCCCAAACAATGTCACCTTTGACACAAAAATCTCCATTTTTCTGTCATTGTCTTTTACTACACAACCAGAGCACTTTTTAGATTTAAATATTTAACATAGCATTTGATAAGTTCTTAAAACCACATCTGCAAACATGGCAAGAGAATAAATTTCTAAAGCATGAAGCAAGATTTTTTTTTCCTGTCTCTCTAGGCTCCTAATTGTGATTCTTTTTTAAATACAGACTAGCTTTACTTATCTTCTGTACTAATGTATTCCAAATTGAATTAACAATCCTTCCTGCAGAACCAAACTTATTATGTGAATATTCTTTTTCATTCCCATGAAAATTCAAAAGGAAGCAGAGCTAACATTGAAAGATGGCATATGTAAAACATCTTTAGTCTCTTCCAATTATTTCAGGAATCCAATATTATGGATAAGCTGTTTACCTCAATCATCACTATTATATGGTTATTCACTACCAGAAAAGAAAAATCAGATTTTAAGTGCAGTTTGTAAAATATTCCTGGTCTCTCATGCAGTGTTACTGCCCAAAAGTAAAATATAAAAATTGAAAGTGAGCTTCTAATCTGCATCACTGAATCCTTTCTCAAGGCCAGAGCTATTTTCTAAAAAAGAAAAACATTTACACAAAAAAATAACTATGCTTTTTATTTCAAAAATGAAATTACTATGCAAGACATATGGAAATAGCTGTAAAGGAGGATACCACAAGCTGGGCAGAGCATTCCTTTGATGCAGGGCTGTTGGCAGACATGTTCACATTGGTTACCCTCCCTCACAGCTGCTCTGTTTTCACCAGAACCACAGGATTAAGTATCATTGTACCAAATAACATCATATTTACCAGAGATTTTATCAACTTCAAAATAACATTTAATTATCTCTGAAATGGCTAATAGTGTTCAAATGGGACCTGTCTACTATAAAAAGGCTTTATAAAGACTGTACATGGAAGCAAGGACTTCNATTATCTCTGAAATGGCTAATAGTATTCAAATGGGACCTGTCTATTATAAAAAGGTACATGGAAGCAAGGACTTTGATGCTTCCTGAAGATCAAAGAATCACACTGTTCAATATCCTTCTTGATCATGAATAAGGGCTGAAATTTATATTAACTGAATATTGTAGGTGCCTGAGCTTGTTCTGTATGAATGAGAAAGTTAAACATGGGAACATGGTCCACAGAGGGGAATATGGGCACAGTCCTACCTGAAAGGAATTCTGCCAGGACAAACATGCTAAGGACCAAGGCAGTTCTATTGCAGTGACAGACTGATGCTGATTATTATTTCAGTCAGAAGACCAGAGACAAACCAGAGGCAGATGCAAAACTTGTTTCACACCTTTCATGATGTGGAGCATGTATGTTGCACTAATCAGTATTTACATGGTCAGGGATACTTTAACTCTGCTTTTTCAAAAGTCAAAATCAGGCCTGAAAAATGACACAAAAAAAGAGAGTAGAGGATAAAAAACAAAAAACACCAAAAAAAAAAAAAAAAAAAAAGAANAAAAAAAAAAAAAAAAAAGCCAAAAAACCAGGTTGCCTAGTACAACAGGAATAACCCAAAACAAATCTGGGGCTGATACTCCAGGTGCTGTCTAACAAAAGTTGTCTAGACCCCCAGCTCAATCAAAGTCCCAGTGGGGTGTGCCTGGGTGCCTCTCCAAACCAGGACCATACTCTGCAGTTTCACACAGGCACAGACATCGCCCAAGACCACCCACTTTTCCGGGGTGGAAGTTGCTCTCTCTAGGACTGCCTTTCATTTTAACTCTTTCATCTCTACTTATCTTGCTAAAATAATTTCAGAAGTACCAACACACTGCCCCTAGTGTAATGTGAGAGGGAACCATTCCCACACAAATGCCGAGCCTGCCTGCTCCCCATGGCCCCATTCACAATAAATTTGGAACACCTTAAATGACATTAACAGAATTCAGCTACTGTAAAACACTGGGAATGAACCCCTTTGAGAAGGATGAAAGCACATTTATCTTCAGCATTAATCCTGAAGCAGCAGAACTTCATATCCGTGCCAATGGAAAGGGCGTAAAGGAGCTAAGGGAACATCCAAGTGGGTAAGGAGACTATTAGAAAGGGCTTGGGAGCAGTTGGGAAAATTGGTCAGGAGCCAAATACGTCAAAGAAAACACTGGAAGCAACTGAGGGAGTGCTGGAAAGTTCTCCACATTCAGTCTGAAGCCAAACTAGGAGATTTCCAATCTGTGAGCACTGAGTTTTTGCCAGCTTTTTGAGTTTCCTCACCCAGACTCTGCCCTAGGTGTCCATTACTTTAACAGCCATGGGGACATAAAAAAGCTAAGTGGAATTACATAGCATTACCTGTGAAAAGGAACAGCTCTTTCACCAGGCAATGCCACATCATTTTGGATCCCTCTGGTCATACAGACACTATGCTTTAGTTTAACCAGTATGAAGTATAATAACATAATCAGTCATCTTAGAGCCAGGTTTCAAATTAGCCTCGCATTCCAATCTTAAACCTCTAATACATTTTAAATGACCCTCAGATCAAATAGATACAAGCAGTAAAAGATTGTTGGCTCTGATAAATCAGATCTGTATTTCTTTATTTTACTCCAGTAAAGACTTAGGTATTCAACAGATTCTTTAGAGTCAGTTTTTGCATGTCAGCATTTAATCGGTTGCAGCTAGAGCTGCAAAGCATTTTCAGTAACAAACTCTTAATGTGAAATTCTCCCCCTTAAAGATTGATGTTTTCCATGGTTGGTCTCTCCCACTGATCTCCGATTGTTTTAGAAATATCCTAAGTACTTCTTTCTTCATGTAATGAGCACTACTCTTTCCTGTCTTCATGGATTTAAGGATAGGCACCACAGTTAAGCAGCACAAGAAGTGGAAGGAAAATGTTTTTAACATGCCTACAACTCTTCTGAACAATTGTCTCTACACTTACACCTTCTCATGGCTCTCTTCTGTAGAAATGTGATAATTTCAGTCTACTTGCACTCCCTTAACATAATGTCTATTTTACACCTAAAAAATGGAGACACATGTATCATCCTGGTTTATCCTAACTTTAGGATAGGAAAAGACAGAGATACCTCTAGAGATCAGTTTTCCCCATCTAGATGTGACCAGTTCTTTGGAAGTACTTTGTTTCCTAATGATTTATCATACTGGGGAACCATACTTCCAGCTTGACCCTCTCCGAAAGACTGGATGAATCCCTATCTAAATAAGCTGCAGGAGAAGCCCATGCAGAGCAGAAAATATCATATAAAGCAAGAACAAACTGAGAAGCAGGATCAGTAAACACATCTAAATTCTATATGCCTAACCCCAAGGATCTTCTGCTCTGATCCATGATGTTCCCAGACCCAATTCCCACATCTCCTGAAAGCTTTCAGTCCCAAGACCCTTTCCCTATCACAGCTACCCACAGCACACAGCAACACCCCCGCACGGTGGAGCCAGGAGCTCTGCAGTAATTACGTGCTTCTGTACCACCAATATCCTGGCATGTAACCGAACTGTGCCAAAGAGGCAGCATCTCCAATATGGGAAAAATTCTTTTTTTCCCTTACCTCCCTTTCCACCAAGGAATAAAAGAAAAACTAAGGAAAAAGTTAAAGAAACTTGTAAAACTATATCTATCATTTCAGAAGATGCAGCAGACTAAATTTTTTAACTACTAAAAAAACCCATATTTCATTTTTTCAAAATGGTAGGTATGACCATTATATTCTTCATTCCAAGGTTATTTACAACAGAACTTTGTACTATCAGACAGTTAAAACTTCAGTACAGTACACATGACATTAACTGTTGTCCTCCATTATTTTGAGCATCTCTCTGGAACTGCTATTTATTTTCCAATCATTTTTTCCTAATGAGTTTTTTCTATATTTGAATTGTAAATGCCTGTCTCTATTTATATTTTATTTCTGAAACTTAGAGAATAGTCTTCTCTGTTTACCAGTCAATAGTCTTTTTCTTATGGAAATTAACTTATCCCAAAACAAAGAAAAAAATCTGAACCTTTAAATTCTTGCAAATTGTTTTTCTCAAGTGAGGGGTTTATCTGATGCCATGACAGAAAGACAGTAATAACCAGAGCTCAGAAGCTACAGCCCAAAACCAACGTCAGCTTTTCAGCTCAATGTTGTCTAGCTAATGGATGTTTTTGTTGCTCCCTCCTCCCCCTTCTATGCCCATGCATTTACTCAGTCTGATCCAAAGTCTAAGCCAATTAGAGTCTGGATTAAGCCCATTCTAAACACAGGAAAAATAAATCAGATCTTGAAATCTTTTACATGAAGAGAAGGAACCAGTTTTGATGAAACCAGTATTTGCAAGTCTCACACATTCTGTGCACAAGAAAAACAGCCACACTGTATTTTCCAGAAAATCCATGTAATTGTACAAATTTATGACTTTAAATGTCAAGCTATAATGGACATGAGACTACTGAAAGAGAACAGCTAGAGCTAAACTTAATGATGCAAGCCTTTTCACCATACAGTGTGAACTTACACTGCCAAAGGCATTTCTAAATAGACATTTCTTGAAGTTCACTCACAATGTACTAGAGAAAGTAAGGAGAAGTAACTACCGGAAATTACCTCAGACCTATTATGTTGACCCCTGATCAACTACATACATTTCTTGTTGTTTTTTAAATACCGTATTTTGCGAGGATTTTACGAGATTAGAGGCCACAGGAAAAATGCACCACCCATGTGTCTAAAAAAACATTCAATTCCTTCAATTTCTTCACTTTGGAACAAGAAATATCTTTTCATCAGCAGAAATGATTTTCCAACCTCTCCCAAGCCCATCATCATCTTAGACAAGGCAGTAGGCCTGTATTTTTCAAAAGCAAATAAAAGGGAAAAGAAGCTTTCAATGCAGTCCAAGAAATAGCTGCAGAAGATTATTTTGTAGACACAGTAAAATTAATAAAATATCTATTCAAGACTACTCAGTCACCTCCTGAAGACGGAAGCATGTCAAAACTGACCAAGTTTTAGGAAAAAAAAAAATCAAAAAAACCTTCTATTTTCCCTGCCAATTCTTCAATTAATTGTCTTTCCAAATAGAAGACCAGAGACATTTCTCCAGGAAACAGAGTGTTAAAAATAAGGAAACTAAAGTCTATTTAAGCTAAAATTTGACTTTTAATAATCAGTTGTATGAATGGTAACCCAATGGAAAACGTTTGTGCATGATATAGGAAAAATACAGAGCAAAGTAGCTCAGGCTTTCTTTCTGAGACTTAAAATGAGCCAGGATAACACATCACATTAGCTAATTAATACAGCATCCTTATTACTGCTATGTGAAAAGAGAAATTACAAATGTTAAAGTTCAGTGCTGGGAGATTTTAGTTCAGTCCAGGGATTTTCTACCTGTGTTCACAAACTGCCCAGCTCAGAGCACTACCCACAGACACTGAAGCAATTTCAGGGGCGTTGATTCTATACCAGCAGGGAAAGAAACCAAGTCCCCTCCATATTCCCTGCTCTGGAGAAGGTGAAAACATTCTTTAATCTCTGTGACAACAAATTGACAGCAATTTACCTGAAATGTTTTTTTCTGCAACATATCTATCCCTTCCCAAAATCACAACACAAGCAGCCTGAAGTGCATTTCTCAGGAAGGAGACATAATACATACAGCTCTTAATCAGTTGTGCTTATTAACTGAGGCACCAATAGATGATGATCCAAAAAAATTTTAACAAAAGAAAGAGATACAGTGTATGGACATAAAGGTCAGGGGACTAGAGTGAAGAAGTAGAAATTATCCAGTATCTGGAAATAATGCAAGTTCTCCATGAATAAAATAAAAAAGCAGTGAATGTGCTATCAGAGAAATGAATCAGCCAGGAAGGGGGGAAACGCATACTCAAACACATCAGTTCAGTTTCTGGGTTTTTATCTTAACCAAAGGAGTGCCTATTTTCTCAGAGACTTAAGCTATTTGGAGATCTGTCAGTCCCTGAGAAATTTTTATTCCTCAGTGCCTTAGAGAAACATGCAGGGTCTCTGATAACAGCTCAGGCAAGTTTTTGTTTTGGTTTTAGTACCCTGGTACCTAGGGTTGTCCTTCCTTCCCCGCTTTTTAATTTTATTTTTTTTATTTTCTCATACCAAAGAATACTAACAATCTGTGGCTGTGCATGATTGGCTAATACAAAGACAGTCAGAGACCTGCAAACTTAAGTCCCAACTCCACAGGACTAGAAACAGCACTACAGATAACAAGAAGTGTAATCTGAATTTTGCAAAATGGATCTGTGTCCAAAACAAAGACTAGTTGCTAATTCTTTCTTTTACTTAAAAAGAAAAAAAGCAACTTTCACCTCCCC
Source organism: Donacobius atricapilla (assembly GCA_013397315.1). Taxonomy (NCBI): domain Eukaryota; kingdom Metazoa; phylum Chordata; class Aves; order Passeriformes; family Mimidae; genus Donacobius; species Donacobius atricapilla. The sequence goes on along the minus strand of WBMY01002815.1, from coordinate 505,268 downwards.
CCACAAATCAATGCATTATAGATACATTTCTCTGGATCTGTCTTTAATTATTAATTACCTTCCAGCTCTGCTGTGACTCTCATGGTTATTTCACACTGATAGACCAGAGAAAAAGGTCCATCCCACTGCAGCTAAAAGAGAGGTAGGAGGATGGACAAAAGCAAAAAGGAGAGTGAGAGTGGGAATTGGCAAGCTTCCACAACAGTTTGTTTATTTTAGTTTAAAAGATTATGAAAATTTTATTTTCAACACCAAAGGAAAAAGACAGAAATAAAAAATTAAATAACAGCCTGGAGCTAAGTATTTCCTACTCAGAATGCTTAGTACTGAGCTGCAAAGCTGTGGAAATAGATATTTCTGCAACTATAACCTTAATTCCAATAGTGTTCAATACAGTGAAACGTAACAGTAATGTCATAGCAGGTAATGACAGATAATGATCACAAAGCCAAATGTTTTCTGGCTAAATTTGTAATGAATCCAAGAGGATAAAGGCTACAAAGTAAGTGTTTACTAGCGTGGCAGAGAAGGAAATTCTTTCCTGAACTAAAAAAAGTATTTTTGCTTCCTGGCAGTGTTCCTTTTTACTGTTAAGTGACAGATTTCTGTACTTAGGCATCTCAGAGAGCTTGTAGGGCATTTTGAAGTTTAGCTTTTAGATTCTCTAAACTGTAGGTTCTAGCTCCTAAGTTCTACCTGTAGTCTAACTTACCCTAATACTGTTTGTATTTTGTGTATGATTCAGTGATTGTTGCTGAAGGTTTTCGTGTCAGAAACATTCTGATTTATTCCAACTGATTAATTTGATATTCTGCTCTTACATTGGGATGGGAAGACAAGGACAAAATTCCCATAGTCAAGATTGCCATTACACAGGCATAAGGAGATGGTCTCTCAGTAAAGCAATGAGTCAGGAGCAATTCTGAACAGTGGAAATAGCCCTCAAAACGCACAAACACAATTACATTTCCTAAAAAGGCTCCCTTTATAAAGAGGTGGTAAGCCAGAGATCTAGATCTTTGTGTGCATGACCTCAGGCAGAGCCTCCTCCCAGGCTGTGGCTGTCCTCAGCTCCCTGAAGGAACACAAATTCATTGAGGGGTGCATGTGGGCAGGTCTGACTGCAACTGGAGCAAAAAACATGTTCAGGAGAAAAAGGGATCTTTTGTGACCTCCTGTAGACTGCTATTCTGTGGTGTCAGGTAATTATCGTGTTGCTTTAGATGTGCAGCCATTGCAAACCTAAATAACCCTCCAGGGAAAGAAGTAAACTGAAGGCATCTCAGATGCTAAATCCAAAGCTAGAAAGGATCACCTGGTCTTCACTGTCCATTCATTTTCCTCTCCTCCTACACTTCCAGACCCAAATCCATATAACTCAGAAACATATTTAAAGCACATGGCACAAAATGCAGCTATTGACACTTTTTAAAATATACTGCTCCTACCTCTTCCTCTAGCAATGAGTTCCACATTTATTTATGTAGGCAAGCAAGTAATGATGACTTATTTCTCAAGTAAATTTATCTACCTTCAATATTTATCTATGGGATCTTGTCATGTGCTTTTAGAGAAGATTAAAAGACCCCTGCTGACAAATACATTCTCCATAAATAAGTACTTACACATAATAATCACATTGCTTTTTGACCTTCTCTCTTGGATGAGATTAATGACTGGCATCCCTACAATTCACCTCATACAGCTGATTTTTCAGCATCTGGATGATTTTTTTGGTTCTTCTCCTCAGAATATATTCTCCAGAATTGAGGACATTTCTTAGGCGCGGATACCAGATCTGAGTAGCAGCAGCTACCGAAGGCAAAGCCAAGTCAATTTTCTTACTTGTTCTTGATACACCCTTTATAGCCAGCCCACAAACAGCTTACAGGAACCTCACCACAGGTTTCCAGGAATAGAGATTCTGGGATAAGCCAGCCTAGTGCTGCTATTGGAAAACTAAGTTAAAACATTTTGTTCTTCCTTTCCTAAAAGATCACTTGGCAAGTATGCCTAATAAAATCAGGCCATGCAGAGGAGGGACTAAATGAGTGCATATACGTACAAAAATAATCAGCGTTTTTTCAACCACCCTAACAGGTTCTCCCCAAGAATTCAAGAACTTTCCAAGCCCAGACATTACTAATCTCTCAGACTCCAAAGAGCTGTTTTTAATCTGCCTCCTCTTGTTTAGCCTTAGGCTTTGTAGACCTACGCCTTTACCTCTAGCAATAATTATTCTAACTAGTCTCTGCTTCCCTGGGCTAGTTGCCAGCAGAATTCAACTGATTTTCAGTAGAAGAGCAAGCAAGTTTGTCAAAAAGAAGTCTGCAGCTGGAGACAAGGAGAAAAAAAAAAAAAAAAAAGAAAGAAAGAACATCTTCCAGGTTCAGTTCACGAATACATATATAGGAGAATATCAGCATCAAGAACAAACCTCTTGAGCTCTCTTTGAAAGACTTTCTCTTTCAATTTAGTTGATGCACCCACTGAGGAAGCTACCCCCAAAAACCTTCCATTGACTTCAGGGTGGCTAATTCCCAAAGCAGCCTTCCATCCTGAAAGCCTTATATCTTTGCATGTGCAGCTCTCCAACTGTCTGCATAAAAGTGAATTTTTGAATTTTCATCTAATCAACCATTTCAAATTATGCTTGCAACAGCCTTCATTATTTTAGCAATTTTTGCGCTACAAACTTATCAGCAAATTCATGTCACTATCCATATTGGTGATTGAAAATATGGAAATACTGACGGGCACTGGATTCAGAACTAATGCTTAGAAACTAAGTTAATGGGTTTTCACAAAATCATGAATTACGTCCCTGCTGCTTCCCCACGGGAGATTTTCCCTTTTTCCTGGCACATGCCCCGAATGGACTATTCCAGCTTGTGGAAAACCTGCTCTGACTTCTGTAGCTGACAGACCTGCCTAGGATCGTAAACACCCAATATCCTTTTTTCAGCACTAAGCCATCATTTGAATTCACAGCTTTTAAGGAAATAGCATGTGTTTCAACTGTCATATTTACCCAACACTAAAAAGCCTACCAGGAAAAATAAATTTTATTCTCATAACGCAATGGGTTACATTCCTACTTGCAGAACTGGAAACAGTTAAAACCGGAAACTGTTCACTGCATTACATCATGCTTAGCACTAAAGTGGCTTCAGTGTTTGAATGAGCAATGTGCCAAAAGACACTCTCACTCATCTCTCTGCAACTTGCTTCTTTGTCACCTCTCCAGGAAAATGAAGCTTTAGAATTTGTACTTAATATCACTACTATAACTGAGTACTCTCTTCTTTCAAATTGGGTTTCTTCCCTACCTGTTTTGGTTGGTTTTTCCCCTCAGAAATTGAATACAATATGCAAAGACAAAGATCTATGTAACTCATCCTTCCTAGTTGCATTCAGCTTCTCATGACAAATTTGCCATATAAACTAGGTTCCCTCAGATCCAGGTAGGTGTGGGGATCCTCTCTCATTGATATTATCATTCAGTAATTCCCTACAACAGCAACATACACAATCTAGAATACTGTGTCCATCTTTGTGATCCTGCTGCAACCGAGACTGACAGCCTGGAGCGATTCCAGTAGAGGACCATGATTAGAGAGCTGAAGCCGTGTCAGGAAAGAAAAGGTAAGGTGGCTCCATTTGTCCAGTGAAGAGAAGACAAAGGAAGCACCTTCCACTACCTAAAGAGAAGAAAGAGACAGCCTCTTCCCAGGGTCTGAGAACAAGAGAAATAAAACCACAAGCTGCAGGGTAAATTCCAGGGGGATATAAAAACAAAAATAATTTCATCCTGAGAGTAGTTAGGTACTAGGTCACCCAGTGAGGCTGAGGAATCTCTAACCTTGCTGTTCTCAAATTATGCCTGAACCAGACAGACCCTTAACAGCTTCGCCTCACTTTTGATATGAGCCCTACTTTGAGCAGGGAGGTGGGCCAGCTGACCTCCTGATGTTCCTCCCAACCTCAATTACTCTGCAATTTCATGTCACATGGATGGCTTAAATTAATCTCATGTGCCTTAATATCTTATGTGAATATCATATTTTAAAAGATCTGTTGATCAAATTTCTAAGTCTAAAACTTTATAGGAAGCCAAGTATATTTTAATATCATAACCACTTTCACCACTTTGTGAGGAAAACAATTTTTTCTATCTTTTTAATAATGGCTTCATAAAAAAAATACTTGAATAATTTATAACTTACCAACTTTCTCCCTTCCGTTGCAGTTACCTGTTATCACTATGATAAGAACACAGTAAAAATATTGGTTTTCCTAGATAAAGGAAATTCAGACATAGGATTGCTACTCAGACTTTACAATTTCTAACTCAGTTTCAATTCATGGTCAGAGTGAAGAGCACATCACTGGGTTCCAGCTCTTCTTTGCCTTTGCTTTACTATCCTTTTTCATTATCACCTTGTGGCAGCAGTATCACTACAGCGACAATAACCTAAACCCATTGAATAATACTAAGTACACACATACTCACTTACTAATGAGTATGATTAATAACAGTCTCTTCCTCCACAAAAATTATTTTCTCTAGTATGCCAATAGTTGTACTCAGTTGAGGTGGGATCAGATGATCCCACTGAGGTTCCTTCCAACCTTAGCCCTTCTGAGATTCTCTGATTTGGTGCCAGTCATTGGACTGGACTAGAGCCAAGGACACCTCCTTCACCACTAGACCATGCAGCCTTCACACATCTTAACGTTTTTTCCCAGTGAGATATTATAACTCATTTTAATATATGGCTAAATAAATCAATAAAAAACAACAACAAGGTTTAATATTTTGTGATATTAAACATGAATTCGTGGGTATTTGTTATACATGAGCAAGTATATTTTAAAGTGTGATGCTCAGAGTTGAGCTAATACTTTTCCGCAGAGAAGGAACAAGAAAAACTCTCACTGCTTTTCTAAAACACTGTTATATACACCCTTTGCAAAGGAGGGGGGGCACTATATACCAGTGATACGCAAAAGATCTCCCAATACACAGTCTATAAAATGTTTCAAAATATTCCTGGTGAAACATTGCACTGAAATATAATGCCACATCATACACTGTCATTTTGAAGGTAAAACTATATGCTGTTGCAGTATGCCTTTCACTCAAATTCACAGAACTGAAAAGCAAGGGGAGAAAAGTAGTGGCAGGATGGCTCATTTTGACAAAGTACCCTGTAGCAACCACATCAATTAGGTTTGCATAGATCTCCAAGTGTGAGGCAGTTAATGAAACACTGATCATTTTCCCCAACTCTAACTTAGACATGTTAATTAAAAATTAGAAGAAATCATCATCATATAAAATGAGTTCACAGAGAGAGAGAGAGTATAAAAATACCTACCAGGCAGTGCTCTGTACACGAGACTTCTTTTCAATACTAATTAAAATGGATATTTCCAATGTGCATTGCACATGCAAGTCTACCCAATGAAACGCAAATAATAGTGTGAGTTTAACATTTAATGATTGCTCTGTAAAGGAGAAGACTTCCATTTGGGAATGCTATAATTTACTCTGAGCAAGATCCATTTAATCATCATGTTTACTGCTTTCTTTTTCTGCTCACATTTCCTTTTCTAGCCAGTCATGCAATTGGCAATTTAAGATTTAAATTGTGACCACTTAAGACTTTATCTATTGCATTTCCCAGCCCCCATTTTTATTTTCCTCCTTGTACCACAAACCAGCTAGCTGAAAATCTTCCACCGCTGGTCAAATGAGTCATTTGCACTCGCAAATGAAACACTGATGCGTACAGCTTCACCCCGCAGCAGAGGAATCACCTCCGGCAGCGAGGCAAGTTCAGTTCAGCTGCACAAGTGAAAAGAAAGCTTCGCAGAGGGAGGGGTGAAGCCAAGCCAAACAGGAATAAGGAGAAGAGGGAAACTAGTCTGGAAGTGCACATCCTGAACAAAGACAATTCAGATCAAGCTCCTCTGATGGTGAGTTTTCAGCCTCAAGGAAGTCTCCTTCACTTAACTCCCCATGACTAGAGAATAGACACAATAATTCTTTGTTTTCCTCACACAGTTCTTGATTTGCTAAAACTTTGCAGTCCCCAAAATAAACACTTTTTCTCATGTAAGTAAAGCATTCAGTGGTATCAAACTCTGACATCGACTGAGATCTTAGGGAAATGCAGAGTGGTCAGCAAAATTAAAAGATGAAACATCAAGCACTCTGTAAACAGCCAAAGCTAGGAGTAAAACTATTACATTTTGTAATTCTTTCTGCTGCCTTTGTCTTCCCAGCTAGCCCTGGCTCCCAGTCCGTGGAAATCACTTATTACCCAAATCAGCCTCTCATGGCTGTGCATTCACAAGCAAAGCTGCTAACTTAGAGGAGCCTATTTTTAGCTAGGGTGCCTGGTTTCCCCGAGCGACCAGGGCTGTAGCTGCAGAGCGCATCCCTCGCATCTCCTGCAGCGAGGCGCGGCCGGCGGAACGGGCAGAGAGAGGGGCTGCTGGGCGAGCAGGACCTGCCCTGAGCGCTCACCCACCTCCGAGATAACAGCCACTCCTTTGAACGCATTGGTTTCAGGGAAAAATTTAACAGACTGCCCGGAGAAGACTGAATCTCTACCTGACATTCATAACAAAACGATCACACAGACTTCTTTTTAATACGATGTACATGAGCAGATGAGCGAGGGAGATGAGTCAGGGGTTTTTGTGAGCCCACAGATTTCTGTTAAGGCCGTCCTGTTACTGCAGCAGAAGTGGAAGGATTCTGGGCTAGTAGCCCACTATGAAGAAGAAAGAAAATAATGGTGTATTATGAAAACCACAATGGAGGATAATGGCCAAATCATCATGAATTGCTGTCTTAATCAATGCCACTAATAAAAAAAAAATTAAAAAAACACTGCGAAAGTACTTCTTAAACTGCACACAAACACACAGAAAAAAACTCAGAACCTTTCAGAGCAAAAAGGACCCACAGCTTAAGGAGAAAAAATAAGAGCAGTGCAGCTGCAGCAAGTGGCCAGAGCTCAGTGCAACAAGCATGGACTTGTTCAGTTGTGTGAGCAACAGTTTCCAAGCCTGAATTGTGACTTTCTCAAATACTCATCATAAACTTAAAATGACCCTTCCCCACCACCCCATGCAGGGTGCTCAGAAAGGACAGAAATCACGACCTTAGGAGGCATGGAAACACAGAGTTCTATTAAACAAGAGAAGTTTAATACAGTAGTTGTCCCAGGGAAGGGACAAGTTCCCATAGCTCCCGACTGCACAAGACGTTCCCTGAACTAAAAAAGCTCTAAGCAGGATACCCAGGATCTAAATCCCTGCCAGCCAACACTCTGAGACAGCCCAAAGGGGACTCAATTAGGAGGTGCCAAGCCTGTACTTCCAGCACCGAAACCGTGATTCAGCAATGCACCCAGGCACATACCAACTATTCATCAAATGAGGCCTCAACTTTCTAACACTCATTTTCTAAAGGACAGCTGTGTTGCTGACCTAGAAAGCAGCCATTTGTTCCGACCCAACTTTTAGTCCATTCATACAATGGGATAGCGAAGGTCATTGATCAGCTGCAGTTTAGAATTTAAAAAAACTGTATTGCAAAAAGTGGAAATTTTATTAGTTTATTTTAAAATTCTGACATTTCTCCTGTAAGAGTCAATTCTTTGAATGTGATTGTACTTTATTGTAATAAAGAATAGTGCCATTCTATTGATGCTGGAGTAAGATTTGTTTTGTACAACACTAGACTTTTTATGACGATCTCCTACGTACCTACAGCACCTTGGAGGCCCTCAATATTTCAAATCTATTTATAGTGCTAACATGTAATTGGATAAGCTGTGATATTATTTCTGTAAGTATCAGTGGTGTCATGGGCTTGTATTTTAAAAAAATTAAGTAAGAAACCAATGACAAAACCAAACATTTCATTTCAGCATCTAATTATCATGCCAAAAGGACAATTGTCTGTCCATGACCAATGAAATTCTGCTTTCAAAGAATGTGTCAGTGTAAAAAAAATAAGACTTGCTGTTAGGATAAAATTCTTCCCACAAAATCAAAATTGTCTGGTCCGATTCTTATTTTTTTCATTTTCTACAGATTCAGCGTTATATGAATATCTCCTGTTACATGAATGTGATCACTTATACAGTCCACTGTGATGCATCTAGATAAGCTACCTTAGATCCTACATAAATATATAAAAAAACCGTATATCTCGTTAAAGATGCATTTCTTTTTCTGAACCAAATCATTTCACTTTAAAAAGAAAATGTTGATGGCTTGAAAATAAAACATTTAAAAAGTCATTCAGGATACCTATAGATTATATTTTAAAATAATCTTAAATATTATGACTTATTTTACTGTCGTAACATCTGGTAACTACATGGCACTGCGGGTCACACTAGAAAAAAGTGAACAATAGCCTGTTTCCAACAGGATAATGCCAGATACGTTAAAGCAAAAATTCTCCCCTTAGGATAACTTTGCAATAGTACACAGCACCATGAAAAGGAAGCCTCCCTCTATTCACCTTTTAAGACCAATTTATTTCCTTAAGACAATGCTCTGATGGTGTAGTTTCATTCTGGAAAACAAACTAATTTTGCAAAGAGTAAGTCTTCAAATTTACACAAATTATCTGCGTCAGTAAGATCCTGCTAAGAACATCAATCTCACAGAGAAGACTTTTCAGCAACTTCTTCTTCAGATGACACAATTATCATCTGTTGAAACAATGTTTCATGGCAGCTGATCAGGAATTCAAAGTGAGACTATCAACTAGCTGTAAACTATTAAACAGCCCTTAAAATTGCACAAGTAAGTTGCATGAATTTACAATCAAAATTTCCTCATAAATCAGTATATTATGCGCTCCTGATATTTTTTCATTTGGTGGAAAGACTTATTTCAAAGCATTCCTTTCTTTCACAGAAACATATAGAAACCTATATCATATATCTAACACACTGCTGGACTACAAACATCACCATTAAACCAGCAAATCATGTTGCTAATAATGTGAAGGAAAAACTCATTTTACTGTAATCCCCTTCTCCTGCTGTGGGAAAAAAAATAAATAGGAAGAATCCAAAATAATAGTAAAATGTCCTTAAAAACTTAGAGCTAAGAAATAAAAAGTATTCAGCCTGATTGTGCTTCATCTGCAGCTGGTTTCATTTAGTGCCACTGCACACAGGCAGCACACAGGTCCAGGCTCAGACTCCTTATTGCACATGTAAAACTAAGATGAGCAGAATCTGATTGCTGGTTAGGAAGACTGCAGCACCCACTGCGTTCAAACCTCTCTCACAGTAAGGTTTCCAGAGCGGTTGAGGAAACACAACCACTCATTTTCTTTCAACATTTCACCAGCGGCTTTACATAAATAGCTGTTGAATCAGAGTTAGGCTGTTGTTTGACACTACTGCAGAGCTACCCCTCGGGCTCCTAAAAAAAACACCAAAGCGCTGCCTCAGTATTAACTCAGCCTGACAGTTCAAATCTGACAGGCAAATGCTGAAAAGTTAATTTGCTATTGTCAAGCTTTATGTTGGCTCAGGTATTATCCGCCTGCGCCACTCCAATCACCCCTATGGATCAGGTAACATCTGTCTTCCAGCATCAGGCGCAGAGCCAGCACGGATTTCACGCTGCGCTGCCTGGCTAATTTGACAGCAGTGCTCCAGATCACACTTGGTCTGCCGGATGATGAAGGAGCACCCGGTCTGAGATTAACCATCATGGAGCCAGACTTGTACTTCTGATTCACACCAGCCTGGGAGAAGCAACAGTCTCCCGGAGAGGACAAAACAACAGCGTGAGAACCAGCACCTTCCTGCTGTGGCATTGCACAGCCCGGGACCAAAGGGAAGAGAGCACACACGGCCATGCCCAGAGCCCGCAGGAAAACCTTCCCCTACAACCGTGCACCAAGACAGCCTCGGTCACGGGGATGTGAAGGCTGTCAGAGCTCATTCACTGCTCTGCAACTCCAGCAGTCAGGTTCCTCTTTGTCCCACGGGGACAAAGAATCAGCCTCACAGCAACTGATGCACACTGCACAGCCCCAGATGTGGGTGAGTCGCTCCCCAGCCAGCCTCGGCTGAGCAGGGGTGTACAGGTGTAATTCTGACCACACCAATCTGGGCCACACAGTGCTACAAAATGCAGGCAATATTTCAGAAGTCATCCAGTTTATTTGTCATTCAGTGGAAAACACTGAGACACTGTCAGTCTGGGACCTCATTCCTGAATCCAATTCCTCAATCCTGTATTATATGTTGATAACAAAGATCCCCAACATTTAAATTTCTTTTTTCTACAAGCCTCCTAGGCAGGAAAAGCACCACTGAATCAATATCAAACTTATATGAACCACGAATGTGCGTAACTGGAGAGAGCAGAACCTCCATGGGGGATATGGGAAGCAAAACTTTGTTCTAACTGTGATTTTTGTCACTCTTGCTTTCCCTAAGGACCAATTTCATTGCAAAATCTATTGACATTAGCAACAAGCAGAAAGTTTATAGCAACTGAAATTTAAGTTATTCCTTTTTACTGAGTATTTTGTGTAAAATCAATTCTAAAACAATTCCCCTTCATCTTGCTGCTAAGGTGACTGCCCATGACTTGTCCTGCAAGAAGTTTCTGCATCCACCTGCTTTCCATGGTACAGCAAGGAAGGTGACCGAGCAGCATCACTTAATGCAGTGATAAGCTAAGCAGCCTGTTAACATATAGACTTACTCCTACTTCCAATGAAATTTTTCACGTTAGGACTACAGTTTTTTGCTAGCAAGTAAATAAGCTTCAGCAAAATCTTCCCTACTTGCTTTAAATTAAATATATGCATCACCACTAGAAAAAAATCCTCAAGATCGTTCTTGTGACTGCCAGACTCAAATCCTCCATTTCCGAGACATACGGGAACTAAAGGAGCATCTCCATTCTTTATACAATATACACTATTGCAGAGACCTCTAATATAGTCTGATGCTTATTTTTTTTTCTTTTTAATTTCTTCAGTGAGGGGGGAAAAACATTTTTGCCAGGATTGGTGTGTTATTATTCTTCTGATGGCCCATGTTTGTTTCTTTCCTCAACAAACCTAAACAAAAAGCACAACTCTAAATGCTATTATTTAGATGAGATGAAGTGATTAAGTAGATGAGATACTAACACCAAGAAGTAATAAACTGTAATTATCAAGAGACCCAAAATTATGAACCAAATACATACATAATACATTTAAAAATTGTAAGACGAGCGCTAGAATAATGTAGACAAACCAGAAAATAGCAAACCCTTAAGAAAATTTGAAAGCTTTTCTTATACCAAGAAACACATGTATGAGATATCTTTGACTTGCTGCTAGATAAAGAAGTGTCCTCACTGTCAGAGCACTATTCAACTTGCTGCAAAACAAGCAAATTTGAGTGATTTTCTTCATGTACCACAAAGGAATCATGGTGCGTTTAAAGCAACATAAAATTAAAACCAGAGATATTAAGTGTTCAGGTGATGTTAACACGAGGTAATGTAGAGGACCTGACATTTGTGCATTTGTGACAGCCCCATAACTGACCCTATGTCTCAGCAGTGCTCCCTCTGAACCCAGCCTGCCCTAACACAACTAACTACCCTCTGCTTTAGAAGCTACGGGAAGCAGAAAATGCCTCCCCCATGAAGTACCATAATTCCCTAAAGAGACATCACAACAACCCCCACAAAAACAGTCAGGTTTTCATTCTGGTGCCTGAGAAATGTAACTTCTCCACGCTCTACCCTGCACAGTGGTTTTTGACAGACACCGGGACTTTACACATTGAAGCAAAACCCAACCCTACCCACAAGGGCTGCTGCAGAGAGTTCAGAACAATTCATACAGTGACAACCAGCTGCTGGTCGCTGTGAAGTCAGGTCAACGTGACAAAGGTGCAAAATGCTGGCAGCTCCGTCACTTGTGCCCAGCCATGGTCAGACAATTCAAGCTGGCAATTAACTGCCCTGGGTTATGGATGCAGCTCCACACAGAGCACACTAAATTAAGGTTTATTAGCTCAGGTGCAGCAACAACCTGTTCTTGTGGCTTCTCGCCTAGGTTTTGTCTAGGAGCAGAGCAGAGGTATTTCGTGTTCACAACCTGAGCTAATTAGACTTTCCAAAATGCTGGGTGCTTAGAGCAACGATTCAAGGGTCTTCAAACTGCACTCCAAGCATATTCTGGATGACACATATAATCCAAAGCCCATACCACCTTCTACTACCCCAGATAATAGAGAAATGACTACAACCATGATCTCCTGACTTACAATGCAAGGATCTAATCACTATACCAAGTGATGAGAAAGGCCACCTGAGGCCTTCACAGTGCTACAGTTTCTCAGAAGAGAAAATTAGATCAAACACGTACAAATACAACACATGTAGCAATCCTGAGCTTTGCATGAAGAATTCGTTTCCATTATCCATTTAGACACAGGCAACAATACTGATCAGATGGAGCAATTCCAGAAAAAAAAAAAGCATGTATATTCCCAATGCCAAGGCTTTGCTTCCATTTCCAAGGTGCTGCATACAGCTACAGCCTTCACTTAACCCTCTGTCATCCCCCTTCTTGCTGATTTTAATTTATATCATCTGATGGTGTCACCTGAGCTTGTTAAATTATTTACTGGCTACTTAAATGCTTTTTCTTTGATTTCCCTTCTGTTTATTTAACAGAGGCCATGCTCCTGAGAACAGTATCTGAGCACATTACAGCAGTATACTAAGCAGCGATTAAAAACTACTAAGTAACCTTCTCCAAGATTTCAGTTGGCCAGAATTCTGCATGCCACTAAAATTTTAAAGAGCTTTAATAAAACAGTACAAATCTAACTTGCTCAGTGTTTGCTTTTTAAAAGGCAAGCAGATGAAGCATGCCTGGTATAGGCAAAATAAGTTGATAAGCTTTGCAGTGCTCTATATTGCACAGAACTATTACACAGAAAGATACAAAGGTATAGCATGTGCTATCCCATATTAGAACGTAGGGATAGCCATCTCATACTGCACAGTCTGATGCAGCACGTCACACACACACAAACGCACACTCACACTTTGATCAGAAGGCATGAACTAAAACTCTATTTGAAAGTTTGACTCCAATATATAGCATATCTACAAAAGGCCAAGGATTGGGGGAGAAGGTTGACACCTCTCCCTATCCCATTGGTCAGGACAGCTGTCGATCAGCTGTCCATATCTCTAAGACAACGAATGCAAACTACTTTGAAAACTACAAAAACATTGGCCAGTGTTTACAGACCAGAGTGTGAGAAAGGACCTAAAACATGAACCAGTGAAACAGAAGAGAAGGCTGAAAAAATCAGGGCGACACAGGTCCAACATTCTCCTTCAGCCAAAGGATTTTCCCCAATGCAATGGGGAGAGATGTTTCTGTGTTGACCCTTTGGGTTGTTGCCTTCATCTTAAGTCAGAGACTACCGATGTTAATATTCCTTATTGCTTGAACTTGTAACTGCATCACATCCTCTGCAATGGGTTCATTCGCTTTCCTGCACCTGAGATACATCACCCAACCCAGGAAACCCACCTAGATAAATAATGTTTACTCTGCTGTTACCTTTCTGCTTTATAATTATTCTGTCTTGCTTGGTAGCCTGGTAACCCTAGCAATGAAAGCCACCATTCGGATAAGATTTTAAAAAAACCCGCAAAACTGTAAGTTTCAAGGCTTAAATCAGCAACTGAAAATACAATTTAAGTCATAAAACTCTTTTTCACCTTTTCTCTTGTTTTTATTTTTCTTTCCCTCACTACCCCATCCCCCTCAAATAGAACAAAAAGTCCCTGGCCTCAGGATTTTTGCCAGGGGGTTGTACCCTTAAAGCCCTTTCAGAATACACTCGAATCTCAGTCCATTCTCTGATGCTGGGAAACAGCATCACCCATCTATGACAGCATGATAACTCTGGATGTTTCCATCAAGTTGACAAAGATGCATAACTTAAATAAAAATTCATGTTCAAATTATCAACAAATGAAAGTTAATGATGGATCAAATTTGGTGGAACTATTCTAACATGTAACACAATTTGGTCCCAAGCTATAAGATGTGGAATTTAGGTGATAAATGGTTGCTGGAGACCTTTTCAAGATAATTGACATGCTATGGTGCATTAATATTTCTTTCATTAGTATCCATCTGGAGCACTCATTTTTTGGCAGAAGGCCAAGTGCATTGTGTAGAAAATACCCCTACCACAAGAGTCTTCTACTTAAAAGACAAATGCCTTGGGAAACCAAATATTAGTCAGATGAAATAAAGAGTCTGATTTTTGACCTTGGTTCTCTTACTGTCCTCTCTTTTTTACATCCGTATCTTTTACAGAAATGATACTACCACAGTCTGAATTATTTTTAAAGTACTGGATTTTTTTCCTGAAACCAGCTATTTTGATACAAACATGACCTGAGTATCCCCTGCAGATCCTTTCACACATCAAAAGCACAAAAATATGTCTGAAAGATAGGCTTTTGTAGCGTCATATAAGCCCACTGATTATTTTCAGAGTAAATCAGTTACAATTATCATCTTTTCTATCTGTTCTAAGAAATGCAATTGTCCTTTTCCTCTACTGTACAAGAAGTCTTGTTGCAAAAGAGCATGGACTGGAATTACAGGTCCATGGGGGCTTCATCCAGCCTGATGCTTCAATGATATCTCCCCTCCATGTTTCCTTCTAATTGTTCCATGTGAAAGCCAGCACTTACCCCACACGAGATCCTCATACTCGTTCTCAACACAGTCAGCGTCATCCACCTTTCAGCTCTACTGGGCACTTTTCATTTGTCACCATGACTTTGGCCATGAGGTTCTCTCAGTCAATGCCGTCAGCAAGTTATATTTGCCAGAGTCCCGAGAACACCAACAGGCTTTATTTGCCGTGGTCAGTCTCACCTGGGACCCCAACCCATGCGCTTCCTTGTGCAGATCCTGCCATCGTTATTTCATCTCCGCCACAGAGTCCTGGCCTGAGCTATGGCATGCGTTTGTTCCCCATCCCAGTCCCTGAGGCTCCTGAACCATACTTAAATCTCCCCATTTGACTTTGGACCTGACTTGATACCTTTCCTGCAACTACAGAAATACTCAGTCTACGTAATTTTCAATCCAGATCAAACTTAAAAAGCAAGAAAAAATTAAAAGTTTACAAATTTTCAGAGCCTGGTTGACCTGCTCTTTCTACCTTGTTTTACAATATTCTTCCAGTTTCAGAGAGGGGGTTACAGCCCACACTGGCAGCTGAGGTGGAGAAATAGCACCATCATTCAATTAGTGTTAAAAAGCTAACAGAAATACTTTTAAACCAATCATTGGCAAAAAGTCAAATAAGTACAAAAGAGAAAGAAAAGATAAATCCTGTGGATTCCCCTGAGCCAAACAAGCCTTGAATTCCCAGCATCAATAAAAAGAGCAGAAAAAGAAGAAAGAAATGCAGTTGTCCCTTGTGTCATCATACAGAAGTTAAAAAGCACAAGACCCTTTTCACCCTGCACAATCACAGTTCACTTCTCTTTGAAAAGATCTAAAGATCTTTTGAGAGATGAAAATATATCTATTTTCTGCTATTACAACCACAGGACAGTGATCTTTGTATGGGTTTTATGCCCACACACAGGCAGCTGAAAACAGATAGTGATGTGAGCAGCTGCTAACCCAGAGCTGTAACACAAATAAAAAGAAGAGTACACCACAGGCTAAGCTTCTGGAGCCACAGCAAATAGCTGCTAATGGTGTGGTGCAGATACTGCTTTGGGACCCACCTGAGGCCAATCAGCTCAGCCACAGAAACTTCCATCATAAGGAAAAGGAGCAGGAGAAGCCAAGTTTTTCTATCACCAATCTAAAACATTATATATGGATTTCAAGGGAATGATAATAGAATAAATCTGGATTATCCTGGAGAAGATGGTTTTGGCATAGGAGACTTAATTATGTCTACCACATAAAGAATTTTTTTTCCCCCACAAGAAAACAGAACTGAACTAATGGCCTGGGAGAAAAAGCTAAACAAGCAGGCAAGCAGAAATGCAAACTAAGATTATGTTAAATGCACATGGGACAGAATTCAGAAGAGTAGGAATGTTGCTGAACAAACAGCATAAATCCACCATACTAGAGAGCCACTCAAGGGACAAAAATCAGAAGAGAGCCTAAATTAGAAAGAAAATGGGGTAGAATAGCATATATATAAATGAGAAAGACATTCATAAAGAGTATATTATACATTCCTTGTCAGTTATACAATCACCATTGCCAACCTGCTTAATTCCGTGGGATTGTAATTCATCCTACATCCACACACATCCATCTTCTTCATTTCCTATTTCTCCTTCAGTTTTGGCGTGTATTACCTCCTAAAATAAAAATACATCACTTGCTTCCCAGCCACATGTCACCCTGATTTTTCAGCCTTCTCTTCTGTTTCACAGTTTCATGTTTTGGGTTCTTTCTCACGCTCTGGTCTGTAAACACAACCAATGTTATTGTAGTTTCAAGATAGTTTACATGCTTTGTCTTAGAGATATGGACAGCTGATGGACAGTTGTCCTGACCAATGGGATGGGGAGAGGTGTCAACCTTCTCCCCCAATCCCTGGCCTTTGTAGAAATACTATATATTGGAGTCAGACTTTCAAATAAAGTAAAGTTTTAGTTCATACCTTCTGATCAAAGTGTGTGTGTTTGTGTGTGTGTGACAGATTGTGTCAGCCACATGCATCTCTTCCTGACTTTCCTAAATATTTCCTATGCACACCTTCCCCATACAGTTTTTGCCCAGTTGGTATTCAGTAATCTCATCTGGAATCTATTCAGTAAAGATTTTTTTTCCCTGCTGCTTAGAAACTTTAGCAGTCTATCCAATCCAACAGATTTTTCAGGATGTGATCTACACCAGAAATAGCATCATTCATCTTTTCAAGTGATTCCTGAACAGAAAGGCATTTAGCAATACAGACCTTTGAACTGAGACTATTTAGGGCTACATAGTTCACAAAACATACCATATTCTGCATATGCTGATGATCAAGGTTACAGTGGCCACGGCATTCTGTGGTAAGAACCCAATTCAGAGGGACTGAGATGACATAATCAACAAGAATGTTGCATCAAAAGACAAAGAGGCCAAATGCACACCCATCTGTGCTCAGAGCAGCCCTCACAGGGATGTACGCTGAGAATGGGAAACAATACAGAGCAGCACAGTGACAACCTCCCAAAAGACCCTAAACTTTACATAAAATTCAACCGTCACACAAACTTTGTCATAGGTAAATAAAGGGAATATTGATCAGCTAATACTGTGTTAGGGTTTCTTTCTAATACATGTGTCACAGGAACAACAAACTGTCTCAGTCAGGGTTCAGTCCCCATGAAATCATCTTACGGAGGCTTGGTCCAACTGGACTTCTCACACTGGTTTTCAGTAGCATCATGGCTGACAAGCTGTTTTTCCTAAGTGTTTAGATTTCACTTGGTTGGGTACAGCTGTTCTTGATTTGGTCAAGGTGAACAGCCTGTGCTTCTCTAGTTTAGTGATCCATAACAAAAATAAATAAAAATTTTGTAAGGCTTTGATATAGAGCAATGTTCAGTGAGGGTACCAATAAAGCAGCAGGAATCTTCATGAGTCCTGTGGGGGAAAGGCATATATTTATTCTGGTTTCCATCACATAGTGGAAAAAATAGACCAACAGTATAGGAATTCCACTCCTTGAGTAAGAGCATCTGTAAAATCAAAGAGTGAAATGGGCTGAATGGGTAAAGAAGATTAAAAGGCCTCATGTACCTCTGAAGTACAATAATTTGAGACAGGAAATTGGTATCACTGTAGCAACCAATATAGTATCATGAATGGCTGAAAGGAATTTTTCAAGCCTACAGGGGAGGAAAACTGGATGTTTGGGACATTAGAGGAACATTTATTTACAGTTATGCACTTAAAGAAACACATCAGTCATATGGTACATTGTATTTCTAATAAATTTTTCCTCAAACTTGGTATAATGCAGTTTTGTTACATCTAATTAGTAAGAAGTCTGATTACAGATCACAGATGGTGAATTCTTTAACAGGAATACAAAAAGACTACATCTAATCAGTCAGCATCTCACTTTGGTAAGTCTGCAGGCACAATATCCAGATGTAAATAAAATCTAAAGTGCCAAAATATTTCCCATGAGGGAATGACTTGCAGGAGCTATCAAGAAACAAAACCTTGTAATAATAAGACCAAATTTATATGGAACTCCAGTGGGAGTGTGTGGAAAGATGGCTTGGGGTAAAATTAGAGGAAACTGAGAAGTTATATTCACATCCTAACAGAAGTTACAACACTACGGAAATTATAGAATAAAATGCAGCTGCTGCTTCCTGGATGGAATGCATTTGGCAGCTCAAAATCTCTGCCATGATGCTTCCCCACACACAGAACCTGCAACCATAGCACCTGCTAAGGGGGATGAATGGAGGGTGAAGCACCACTGCCAGGCTCTTCTGAAATCTTTGCAGGTTGGGGAAGTCAGTGGTACTTTGCAGCTGATAATCACGTAGTGCCTGTCAGCCAGGGGAGATGGGGGAAGATGTCCTGCTGCTGAGCCAGCAATTCAGGGCTGAAATTGCTCTCCTCAGATGAACTTGGTTCATTAAAACCCAATTGAAACACTAACACACATGTCCATCCCAAAGTTACCCATCTCCAAGGTACAAACCACCTCTCACTGAGTATGCTCTCTGAATTTATTGACTATTGACTTTAGGAGCAAAGTTAGAGAACTTTAGACCAATCAGTAACAAAGGTATGCAGGACTAGAGTCACTGGAGCTCCACTTAAACAAAGAAATAGTACAAAAGTGGAGAATGGGGAAAAGTCAGGGAAGACTCCACCATAACAGCTGGGATTGGTCAATGCGCTGAATCTCTTCTCCCTTATAGGGACATCTGTTGGGTAGGAACCCTACTCTGTGTCAGAAATTTCTCTTCCAAACCACCAGCAAGAGAGGCAAGAAAATGATACAATTTCTCCTGTCAGTCAAATTCCCAGTTAGTGATGAAAGTCCTATCAAGGGTAAGGAAAATGGCCCTGAACCCCAGAAAACAATGACAAGGCTCTAACAACATGCTGGGAGCTCAGAAGGGTTGCGACAAGAAAAAAAGGGGTCGGGGGGAGAGAACTGATTTTCAAATTGTGAGAAAGGATGAAAGCATTCTGAAAGCATGTGAAAATAAACAGGAATGCCAGGCAAGAGAGTCAGCATGGTTAGTGTGGCGAGCAGCATAGAGACCTCTGTCTCCTCTGTAGTTGTTCTGTATATTCTGCTCTTGATTTCAGAGAAGTTATTTAAAGGCAAAGATTCCCTGAGAACACAACAAACCTACAAGCTTGGTCTAAGCTGTCTCCTGAGCTTTACCAGACCATTAGCTTTCATGATGATACTGCACAATAGGTCTCTCATTAGACGCACGGTGCTAGATGCTGCACAAACACCAAACCCAAAAGATCCCACCAAAGAACTTACAAGTCTAGACAAGCCCATATAAAGGGTAAATACAGCAGTTCTAACTATACTAGAGGACCCTAGAGCCAGAGTGCCCAACCGATGAACTGAGGCAGCATGGAAAAGAAATTCATTTCACATACGCAGAAATAACTTTGAATGACTCGGTCTTTGCTAAGTCAAAAAATTGCCCTTTTTCAGACACAGCAACTTCTGCTGAAATGCCAAGGCAACCTTTCCATACTGGCTATGAAAAAGGCACCAAAGGCCCAGCAGCTTTTGTTCACTGCATTCACAGCCCAGGGAAGCCACTACCTGTATATCCACATGGAGAATAAGGAACATCTATGGATCCAATTGGCAAAATGAGACAGGAACACCCCAAGACTGATGACAGGCTTCTTCCTCATTCCATAAGCAATTATTCCAGCATGCTAATGGTTTGAACAAAACAAAGCATCCTTCTAGAAGACTAATCTCAAAATCAAATGTTGAGCCCAGATGTGACATGAAAAAGCAGCATTCACCAGGCCTTCTCAGAATTTTGACCAGCCAAAGAGCGAGCTAAACTGAACAACAACAAAAATCTCTAAGAGCTAAACACCAGAATGGAGAGCTAGAGGGAGAATCTCACCAAAACCAAGGAATAATGGAGATTCTTCATAGTGAAGAGGAAAAGAAGCAGTTCAAAAATCCCCATTTATGTAGAATTTTGCCAATTGTACTTCTCCATGCTTACCAAATGTAGAAAGCTGACAACATCAGGCAATAGCAGCACTTCCTGCTACAGAAATTGGTTTTAATAAAAGAAAAGACAGGTTTATAACTCACAGAAGCTGATTAATTTCTTTGTATGCAACCATTACAATATTAACAGAAGGGAGCCTTTAATTACTATAATAGGGCTTTAAAAATAAACAAACAAACAAAACCCCCAAAATCAGAGGGGACATTTCAGCTACTGCCAAGAAGATTTTGCGTGATGCATTCAGATGAGACTTTCGTGAGCTAGGTTTTATAGCAATTAAGCAAGTCTGAAATGAAGAGGAAAAAAAGAAGACAGAGAGACTCTCTATGATCAAAAGCTGGGAAAGAATCTGTGAGAAAAAGTGTTTTTGCAAAAATTGCAGTCATGAGACGCATCACATTGTTAAGCCTGCAAAACCCAAGACAGCATTGAAATAATTTTCTACTCTCTTGCTTATGGTATTTTCTTAGAGCACCAAGTATCTTTTATTATCAGTATTGCTAACATAACTGCAACCTGATAATAATCAGTATCAGAACCCAAGATTCCTGGCAGGAGAACACAGAAAGCTGCAGAAAGTATTCAGAATCCATTTTAAAATATGCATTTCTTGGCTAAGATGTGGTGAGAAGGATTTGTCCTTTTATGGTCTGAGCTAGCAGAAAATTCATAAGAGCAATAAGAAATTAAGTGCTTCAATTTTTTAGTGCTGTTTTGATTATAAAAACAGGATGAGGGAAAACCGAGTACTTTGATCACTACATATTTACCACACCTGATGCTATGAATACATCTGATAGCATGATCACATGTTTTATGGTTCCTATAAATATTCCTAATCCCTAAGAACTTTAGGTTACGCAAATGGTGCTTAACTTGCAAGACACATAACCCCAGAGATAAATGATAATCAAAGTTGTTCCAGCAGGAGCCTACTACAAGACTAGACCTTCCAGCTATTATTTCTCCTGATCACAGAATCACAGACTGGTTTGGGCTGGAAGGGACCTTAAAGATCATCTCATTCCAAGTCCCCTTCCACTACATCGGGCTGCCCAGAGCCCCATCCAGACTGACCTTGAACATTCCCAGGCATGACTTCCATTTACTTTAACAGAACTCTGCATCTTAACTACAGGTGAGTGCAAACCAATCAAGTAATAAGATTTTTTTTAAGAAAAATACTCAAAGAATATTTTTCAAATTTAATCAGTGTGCATCCATTTTCACTTCAAATGTCTGAGTCACATTCCATTACTGAAATGAGAATTTTAGTAAGGTAACTATTTTGCTTCTGTCTCATTAGTTTTATTACTAATTGCAATGATTTATATCTATTGTAAATATTACTATAAGGCACATAATTCAGGGTTACATTCAGGCCAAACTGTGATTCAAATCTACATTTTATTACATTTAATTGCATTTCTCTGACACATGGTTCTGCTATCATATCTACAGGGGATGTGCTAGGTCTCCTCAATTACTTGAATAGAGCTGCTAAGGAATTTCAGTAAATTCAAGATCTCCTTTCCCCTGGAAACACAGATATGTCCTACTACAGTAAAATCAGTCCCAGCTGCTTACTCTGCAGGTGTAGTGGGAGATGCAGAATCTGGACAAGACATTAGAAATATAAGACTTTCATCCCTTTTTTTCAGGGGGAGAAGAAAAATGAGGTGAAATTATCTCAGAGCCCACTACAACTGCATTTAGAAGGGAAATTGGGGAAAAGAAGGCCAACCTTGGCAGGATACTTATTGACAGCACGGACTCTGAGAAGTCCATGCCAACCCTTCCAACCTGCAGATTGAGACTAACCCAAACCAAAATAGAGCGTTCTCCTCTGCAGTAAGATGACAAAGTTACTCTGGTTTGTCCTTGTAATGACTATCTTTTATTTCCAGCAACTGAACTTCTTTGCCCATGAGAATCCTCAAGAGGTGTGGGTCCCTCTGTACAAGAAAAAAATCTGCACGGCAATTTATCCAGATACATTCTGAATATGAAACTCTATGGCTTTAAGTAAAAACAAACAATAACAAAAACACAACCACATATGCACAATTTTTTTTTTAAACCCACTAAACCAACAACACAGCATGTCAGCAACATTTTCATAAAAGATTTTTAACACACTTGAACTGGATCTCCATTCAACCTTTATGCCCATTTCAAACATTTCTTTCACCACCAATGGAATACAAAGCCACCGCTGTACAAATTGCTCTTTTACTTCATGGAATATGAAGCCTAATAAAGTCCTCCTGTTAAAGTTTTGCCTCCCAATTAAAAAGAGGGATTAGTGCTCTCAAGTGAAAACCAAGAAATATTTTCTTTGCGTTCCAGATCATGAGATTTGTTTTCTATCTCAAAGGCAGTGGATGCCAATAACCTTGATTGCTGTTGATAAGATATTGAGAGGAACTTGCATTGAAGATACTCCCATCAGAGCATCTTACTTCACAAGTGAAATGAGAAGCACAGAAGGCCAGCAGGAGAAGCTGTCTCTCCTGGGAAAAGGATTTAATCATGGCCAATTGGGATGATAGGAGTGATCAGTGTGCACGAGCTGTTTGCATGATTTCAATACTTCTCATTCAAAGGAGTCAAGATCTCCATCCCCTATGTAGGGGCTGAGTGCACTCAGTGTTTAAAATAAAACCAACAGGAGGAGGAGGTTCATCACATGTGCAGGAAACACTGTTCAGCCAACCAGTGAAAAAGAATAGACTTCCAAAAAACCTCTCAAAGCTTCCCATTTCACCTAAGTTCTTGCAAATATTACAGTTCCACATCGATAAAATGCAGTCAGAAATTTTAAGTGATTCTTCCTCTGTGGGTATGTATATACAAAGCCTTACAAAAAAAAAAAAAAAAAAAAAAAAAAAAAAAAAAAAAAATGTCACATCGCANAAAAAAAAAAAAAAAAAAAAATTTCAATTCCTACCTGTGCTTTAAAAGTGTCTTAACGCCCTAATTACTTTGTGGCCATGCAATACGAAGAAATGTGTTTAAGTCTATTGCTCTAAGGAATAAAAATATATTTAAGACCTACAGCATGTGATGAGTTAAAAAAAAATAAAACAACAACAAAAGAAAAAGTCCTGAAGAGCTCCTTTGTGTCTGTAAACAAGCAGGCTCTTTGGACTCCTGTCCCATGCTCACATACCTTGTGACAGCCTCAAGTCACTGGCCTCTGCTTGCATGGAAGATCTGTTTAAAGAGAATATTTCAAGAGACTGTAAACCACTGGGTATGGACAACAATGTGTTTTTCTCAACACATGAGCCAGGTCCCCTTGGGAAGATGTTGGCAAACTACGTCAAGAGAGAGTTTCCATGCAATTGGTGTGGTTCGGGCCTCTGATGATTCCTACTGCCCACATTTCCCCTCAAGTGCTAACCCCACAAAATGGGACCAGCTTCTGAGCTTAAGAGAAGGGGGATTGCATCAAGATGTGCACTGCTGAAACCAAGCTCACATTGGGGATTTTATTTTCTCTGAATATATGAGGTTTGCAGGATGCTTTCCTTACAAATAGGAAGCTAATTGCAAGGCCATGTGCACTGGCAGTGCATCCTGAACCAACGAGACCTTCTGCTCTCCAAAGCTGAGCTCCTGTAGGCAGGATGAAGCTCTTCAAGGCTAAACTGTTTTGTGGGAAGCCTCTGTCTGCCAGCCTCTCCCCACTGCTGCAGCGAGACGCTGGCAGGCTGTGCAGACAAGCTGGGTCCTTTAGCAGCAGGAGCCACAGTTATGTGAGGAGACATGGGGCCAGTAAGCTCATTCAGGCTTGGCACCATGCCACATTACAGTGGCATCTGACAGAATATTGCAGCGATTTTGTTACCTCCATCAGCCTTCTCTCCAAACACCTACTTTGCTTTTGCTGAGGTGCAGAAACCCTTTTGATTTTCTCATTTTCTGCCCTGGGGTTCAGTACAACTCTCAAGCATATGGTGCAATTTTACCCTATAACCCTCCATCTATGGTTAGTTTGTTTTTAGGAGTGTAAAAGGTGTTGGTTCTTCTGTTACAAAAATGCTTTATGCATCTCATCTGCCTGACATGAGACATGGCCTGGGCAATTGGGACTACTGCTAATGATGCAGTTACCACCAACACACAATATTTCTGTCCTTGCCTTTCCTGGCTTATTTATTTTGTTCATTCCTGAACCTAAAGTGCAGCATTTCTAACTCTATATGGTCATACAAAGTATAATAAGGATGCAACTGGTCTGTGACCTCTTCATATAACGAGGAAATAGTGTTATTCTGCCACAGAATTGTACTACCATGAGAACCAGGATGATTTGGCCCTTTGCCTTTTCACCTCTGCAATACAGACAGATCACATTTTTAAGTAAACAGTAATAGTTTATAAAAATTACTCTTCTACCCTCTTTTTTGTTTTACATTCTGAAATTCTTTACCTTTTCCCTGCCATATTGGCTGTGATAACCAGTATCATCTGCTGTGTCAATTCTGGGTGAACTAGAACAGCAAGCCAGCTGCATTTGCCAAGTAAAACTATACCTACCCAGCCAAAAAACCTTCCAGATCTGCATTTTAGCATTAAAGTTGAATAACAAGACAGTGGTTCTCCATTACAGTAGATGACAAACAGTTGCATCCTAACTATCTCTGAAATTGTAGATTTTTGTGTTCAAAATTCTGATCTTGCAAAATAATCATAAGTGCTGCCAACAGATTCAGATGGTAAAAGCATTTTCACGAGAGTAAACAAACTGATCATATTGATCAAAGCAAGCATCTCTGTACTCGAATTTTGGAATTGTTGTTTCTGCATATGAAAACACTAAAGAAAAAGCTGCATTGCATCTATCACAATTTTCAATAGCAATACAAAAGCCTGTTGCTTGTGGTTTCTCAGTGAGTCTTAGAGATAGCTGTGCAAGCTTGCAGCTCTTCCGGGGGGGGAAGCAGACATTTAAGACTGCCTTTATGAAACACAGAAAGGGATGGCAAGCCAGAAGGCAGACAGGAGGAGTAATTCAGAATGTCTATTTGTATGCACTGCAAATTCGTTCATGCAGTTTTCCTCGTGCCAATTGTCTTAAGAGACAGCTCAAGTGAAGTGAAGCCATCTGTGCCAGGCCTGGCAAGGGCATCCCAGCCAGAGTTCTGTGCCCAGATGTAAAACATAAGACATGGTCTGTGGAAAGTCAGTTTGCAAACAATTCCTAGGGGAGCTTCCTAACGCACTGGTGAGCAATGCAAACACACTGCACAAACCTACAGACCATGTTGTGTGCAGACCTAGAAAGTAGATGCCAAATCTGGGTTTTTCCTAAAGATATCAGCTCTAATTCTTAGCTGCAGGGCAACTACTTCACACCAGATGTAACAATTCAAGGAACAACTGCCAGGGAAGTGGATAAAAACAAAATTGGAAAGGTCCATATGCAAGTCATTTACTGGTACCATGAGGATCAGATGAGAAAGATCATTTATAAGGCAAGTCCCCAACCAGCTGACATATAGCAATAATATGAAGTCAACGAACACCAGGGATTGAACTGCAGAGTCAAGTCGTGCCAACAAACTGAGAAGGGGCTGATGCAGAAGACCAGCAGCAATTAGTACAGCAGCCTAACTCAAGATGCTGCCCTGATACCTGTTGGTGTCTGATATATGGACACATGGAGATGCCGAGCATTCAGAGATGCTGCAGAACCACAGTGTGGTCTGATACAAGGCCCTGAAGCAATTCTATGCATGAGATAAAACTCCTGAATTATGAATGGGGATTTTTTTTTCCCTTTAATTATCCAAAAATTAAAGAATAGCCATAATTCATCAATAGCCTTTGCAACATGGAAAAATTTACTTGCAATGGAATGAGAAGTCTCTGCTCACTGTATATGCACACATACTTTGAAAACAGTCTTTCTAATACTGCTGTACTAAAAATAAAGCTCACCCCTTGATGACCACATCATAAGACTTCACAGCATATTGACTGAGCAAGCTTACTTTTGGGCGATACTGAAGGTGGTCCCAACCCAATGTCCCTCCAGACACCTTTCATTCACAGACTTTTTAGCTTGCTTACTAAGTGATCACCTGCTTTCTTTGGTGGTTCACATAAGCTCTATATAGCCTAATCATGTCATATTCCCCCAGGATATTGTTGCAGTAAACCCGGAAGCACATTTTTCAGCTAAAAACTCCAGCTGAGACTGCTGTTTCCAACAATTTTTGATGCCAGGTGGACAAAGATAAAAGCTGAGCAAGGGAAACTAGTGCAAGTGATCAGTAAGGACAGCTGGGGAGATTGAAACACAAGGAGAGCAGCTGAAACTAGCTGAATACGTCTTTCAGTGAAATACTAACTTGGAAAGAAAAGTGCATTTTAGTATTCTCTCAGTCTTCAGAAGACAGCGAAAAAGCATTAGATGGTCTTCTGACAACATGAAGTATAAACAGCCTGAGGAATTAGTGTTGGCTTGTCAATATATCTACCAAAGGAGAGTAATGCTGCTGAGCCTGGAATAGTTCAATAGCCGTTCAGTCTACTGATTTAGTTAATAATTTTGCTTCCATTTGCCAGTTTTGCAGGACTGTTCTCAGTAAGGTCACCCCAGTCCAGGGGAGTTTCCATCATACAGTACAGGGTTTTCTGGGGGAGAGCACCATGCAGACGCAGCGCAGATCTCATATCTCCACTTATCCAGGTAATGGCTACCAGGTGTGTGTTGTTGTTCAGTGGAAGGTAATTAGATTATTCTTAGTGATTAAAAACATGGAGGAGTTCATACAACAGAAACTAAATCAGGTTTCTCTGAAAAGAAGGAGATGAACCATGAGTATGGTTGACTGTCCATCATGTTTCATTCTCAGCAGTAGGGATCAGATACGAAGAACTGGCAGAATAAACCCAGAGCCTCAACTCATGGAAGTCTTCAAGAAGCTTCTTGCAATCTACCTGTGATCTCTTTGCTCTTCCTCATACAAGTGGGCAGATATATACACATTCTGCATGTGGGATGGGCAAAAGTATTTGGATTCCTACAAGTAATAAAAATAATAGAACTTCTAGTTTTGCTTTCAAATGCTTACTTAAGAATGCAGCTATATGAGCTGGTGAAAGGAGTCTCTGCACCATTAGATGCTACTGCTCCTTTATCTTCAAGGTCTTTGATGTTGTATTGTTATGGATGAGGAGTTAAAGAATGTTAATTACTGCTGATACATAGCAGCAACTGCTGCTTCTTGAATTCCAATAAACCCTTTGATATAAATGTATGAATATTACAGGAGACATTGTGCCACTGAAGTGACTAAGAAGACTGGCAGAAGAGGAAACCATGTGTAGATCAGCAGGCAAGAAGGACAAATACGCTGCAGAGAAAGCTACCATAACTCTTGTCAGCTCTGTCCCTTTAGATCTAGGTCACTTAGGAGAGGCAGAGGCACAACCTCACATCACCAGCAAAAGGGAAGAGTGGGAATTCTTTGGGGACAAAACAACAGAGGAAGGCATCTGGCATACAGGAATAACTCCATTATGGCAGACAGCTCAGATGCAAACAGAACTTCAGATGGAAGCAACAATTTTGGGAACTATTTATAAAACAGATTTCAGCAGCGGCTGGGAAAGAAGAAAGAAGTTCTTATCTATATTGACCTGGGAGGAAGGCAGGGCAGAAGAGCCTGACTGAGACACATTATCTCTCTATTCTCAGAGGAAAGGGAACTAAGCAGAGTGTCCCATATGTTAAAAACGAAGAGGCTGAAGTCCCTATTACAAGGATTAAGCAATCAGTTTACACTTTGGTAACTTTTAACCACTGCATCCACAATTTCTGCAGCTTTTGCCTTTCCTGCCAGCTCTGCTGAGGTATTTTTTCATTTTAACCACGTATCCAAGTGCCTGTAGGTACTGAAGCAGGACTCCTGTCCTTCCGGCCCACATACTTGGGGAAATCTGGTGCACTGACCAGAAGTCCTCACCACACCTCAGATCACTTCTGATCCAGAGCTCAAGTCCTGCTGAGCACAGCAAGTGCACAGCCAGAGCCTCAGGCCACAGCTGTCTCTGGAGAAAGGGCAGTCAGAGACCTCCCCTCCAGCTGCTTTGTACTTACTAGCAGAGACCACAGGGGTTTGGCAGCACAACCATCAGCTCAACGGCCTGCTGCTGATTTAGCAGTCGCATGTTCTTCCAAATCCAGCTCTATCTTACATTCCTCAAGCATGCAGGGCCCTTTTTTACTAAGCACTTACTTGCTTTTCTGTCCAAAGGAGCCCAAATCCCCATTATTTGTGTGTTCTTCCAGTAGGGGCCCCTGAACTTCCACCAACACCCAGCTGTCAAGTACTGACACAACCTGTATGAACTCAATACAACCAGTCTCACAAAGCCATCCACCCACCTCCCACTGACCAAGTACTCCATCCACATACAGCTTTCCTGTCAGACGCCTCTCAGCTCTGCCACTTGTTTGCAGGAGAGGTCAGTCAGGGCCTGTATTTCTTGAACACTTCACAGGGTCTGATGTCTCCCATCCCTCCCCTACATGTACAATATTTTAAGCAAGATTCATTGATGAAAATCCAATTTTTTATTATAAATTCACTTACATATAGAGAGATTTTACTTCATAAACCCAGAAAGAACAACTTGAATAGTATTTGACAGTAATTTTTTGGCTTTATCTAGCTAAAAAAAAAAATAATCTTTTTTACTGTGGATGGATGCAGATGTGTGTAAGCAGTATTTTCCCAAAGTAATCTTAACAAGTATAGCATTACAGCTATTTATAAAATTAAATTCTATGGCTGACACTTTTTCTGTGAGCCCAATGCTTCCTATGATCTTAGTCACAGGAAGTCAGAGGTTCTATACTAATAAAGTCACAGATGGAAACTGAAGTACAGCACTAGAAGTATTGATATTCACCACTACTAGCTCAGATTAAAACAGCTAACATGCTTTCCCAAAGGTGAACAGGTTTGTTCTCCCAAGATGGACAGGCTATCAACAGCAAGAATGAATAAAAAATAAAACAACATGTACTTTGAGGTACAGTAACAGGAATCCCCAACCCCAGGGACAAAAATAATAATATGCCCAAGCTGAAGTTTGCTACAGAAACCCATGACAACATTTAATACAAAGCTATGCTTCTGCTAACAAAATGTGTTGAAATTATGATTATGGAAATTCAGGTATAATCCTAATTGTTGCATGTTTCCATCATAAACTGAGGCCATGTTCATGACAAACTCCCAACCTTACATTCCCTTCCTGGTCAGGAGGACATGGTAATGCTCTTCTCTAGTAAAAATTCATTAAATTATTTAAGCTTGGCTAAAGATGTATATCTGTTCAGAGGCTTTTAGTTTACTTGTTTGCTAGCATTATTTATTGATTTATTTACATCTGGATATGGGAGGCAGGGGAACACTTTCCCCTATTATTTGTCAACATCTAGTTTTGGCCAAAATCAAGTCTGCTGTTGCAAAGCTCCACGTCTATCAGCAGTGTAGCCCTGCCCTACATGCTACACACAATAATCCTGTATCAATTTTTCTGAGTCTGGGTTTCTAGTGGCTGTCATTCATTAATTAAAAAGGGCAGATGACAAAGCTCATGATGATAATGACATCAAAGAAATTAGAAGGATTCTATGACTTCCAACAAAAGGAAAAAAAAATTACATGTAAGTGAAGATCCATAAAAACAGGTATGTCCTTAGATAAAATGATCTAAAAAAAACCCCCATTCACCTACAAATACCTTTAGTATCTACAATGCTTAGAGCATTTGCTATAGTACATATCTGCATGCACAAAGGAATTATCAAAATTCTTAGACAGCTTTACTGTTTTACTTCATGTAAAACTGGTAAGAGAGAATACCAAATCTTAATTTTTAGTCATCTATGATCAGAAGTTGTTCCTAGATCTTTATAGGTGACTGTTTCATTAGCACATAATTAATGTCCCTTCTAAATATGCAAATTAGAGACTTTATAGACACCTCTCTCTTGCAAAATCATACTCAGCATATTCTAAAGTAGGAGATTAGAGCCAGCCTACCCTGTCATTTAACCACCAATTAGCCTAATTTTAAAATACAGAAAATAATCTCAAACAGAATTCAGTAGAAAGTGCAAGTTATCAGTATTCTGAAGATCTACGTTGTTCCTGTTTAGAAACTGAAATTAATTTCAAAATGTTTAACCTGCTGGGCCCAAACCTTGAGCAAATGACTTGTGACTCGAACAACATCTTCCCTAACATAATTAAGAACATTCACTGGTAACACAGCAGTTAACAAGGCACCAGGGGGCCTATATGTAGCCGACAGTAGGGAAATTTCAATTATTATGTTGTAACTTCACAGAAACTACAAGCACTAAGGTTCTGGACACAAAGACCAGCCAAAAAAGGCAAGAAGGGAGGGAGATTTTCTGCAAGGGAAGGTATGTGAAAAGATTTTCGCATTCATAAATGGATCATAATTTTAAAGTCAGGATGTCTCTACTCCATCCTCTGAGCTCTTTTTAGGCTACACTATAACCCAAGCACATTCTTTTCTCTACAAAAAGGCAGCAGCCAAATAGCAACAACAAAGCACATTTACAGCAGAATGTGAACTGCTGGACTTTGTGGTTTGCAGAGCAAAAATATCAAAGGAAGAAATGTACCTGGCAATGAATACTGCTGCTACTGATTAACAGATAGACAAGCACAGCCACCCCTCCAGAGATCAGCAGATTTCCACAAAGGCTTTCAGAAAGCTGCAAAACACCCTCAAGGCATAGAGCAAAAATCAAACCTGTGTCTATCCCCTCAAACACTTCAGTCTCTGCTGAAGTCCTCTTCATGCCCACTAATGCAATGCATCACTGATTCTCAATACTGGCATAAATACTGTATATTTAAATTCTGCTATAACTGGAGGAGGAAATGAACCTGGCCTTAGATTTCCCACAGAAAGCAGAAAAACCTTAACTCATATGTTTGAAGTTGCAGGATTAAAGGTATTTTTTAGGGTATATGGAAAAATATGTAATAGAGATTGTTTTTGTTTATTCTTATATGCAGTGTGAACATAAATCAATAATTATATAGTACCCTAAAAATGCCAGTCATAGAAAATTTAATTTGGCAACTGTACATTTAGGACAAATCCTACCAGACCCAGCATCTAGCAGCGTCATGCTGAATGCCCTTGATCTCACTGACGCAATTCTTCAGGGGTCCTTAACAATGCACAGAAGCAATCCTTTGACTGCTTTCTTCCAATCTAATAAGAGGTGTCAGAAATACACAGAAATACAATACAATACAGGATAAGTATGTATTGCCTAACATCTTTACTTCAGTTTTCCATCTTGCACCTCCTCTTTTTATTTTTTACGTAGTGCTCCAAAAGTTCATTAATGAATACTTGTAAAAAGTTTTTAAGATGAAGATTAGGAGATAGGGATGACTATTGTTATTATCAAAGAACAAAGAAGAGGTCATCAGGTGTCAAGCAGATTTGTTCTGCCTGAAAAAAGCTTTACAAATTCTTTCCCATCTCTCTAAAAATTCTCCCATATCATGAAAAGTACTGCAGGAAGGACATACTACTTGTCAAGCTGTGCCAATGCTATTTGGCAGATACCAAATGTAATACCAAATATGGTTGTGGGGAAGAAAATGCTTTAAAAAGTTAATCTTCTAGTTAAGTCTAGCACAAAATTTCTACTGAAAAAGCACATTTTGAAAATACCAATGGATAGACACATTAATCTTATACTGGACTGAGATTTGTGTTTGGTTCTACCAGTTTCTTGATCCTGTTCACAGGTGACATGCATACACATCTCTGCCTCTATAACAAAACTGAAACAGATTTTCACTAGTTGTCACTTTACTACAACATAAAAAAACTGATAAAGCAACACATCTGTTGAGAAAACATAGAGGAAAATGTTCGTGCATCTGCAAAGACCCAAACCATCCAAGTGATCCAAGGATGATTCCTCACTGCAGCAAGACCACATGGATGGGCATGCAAAGAACATCCTAATTTAAGCTGATCTGTAGGCAGGCAGCTCTTCTCCAACAGCAAGGACTGAAGATTTATCACAGTTCCCTGTCTGTTCTTTAAACAGAGAGTAAAATGGTACAGAAACCTGCAAATGCATCCCCTAGCAATGGCAGCTAATTACCATTCAGGCTCCGGCTCCTATCCCAGCTGCTCAAGGATAATTACCCCTTATGAAAGTGGTGGTTCAGGCTTCTTGGCTCTGCTAAGTTGTCTTAGAATAGCAGACAGCCAAAGACATTTGGCATTCAGTACACCTTGCCACAGAGGAACACTATTGATCCACGTGCCATGGCATCACATTCAGACTGAGAAATTCAGTTGTGAAAAACATATGATACACTCAAAAGCAGAGGAAAACATCACTCCCCAAGACCAGACAGCTCCTCTGTGCCAAGACTATCTGAAATGCAGCCTGACCACAGGACAGCAGCACAGCTCCTTAGCACAAAGCCACTTGAGGTAACAGACAAGTAATGCTCTTGTTTACAGAGCAGTTAGGACAGATGAGGGTGCTAACAGACAAAGCAAGCTCAGGTGTCATTGGAGCAAACCCTGGTCTCTTTGGCCATTTACTGTTATACTGCACAAAACACTTCTCACCATGATAAAAACATGTTTTCATCAACAGGGTTTATTCCTGCTCTAATTTCCCTTCAGGTCTTAATTTGCTCTTTTAGCAAAATATGTGAGCATCCCTATCACTAGTCATGCTCCCCAGGGATCACTGTTGGGCCCAGTCCTGCTCTGATGAACTGGACGAGGGCACTGGGTGTACCCTCAGAAAATTTGTGGACTACAACAAAGTTGGGCTGGAGGCAGGAAGGCTCTGCAGAGGGATCTGGACAGGCTGGATGGAAGGGCTGAGGCCAATGGCAGGAGGCTCAACAAGGTCCTGCCCTTGGGTCACAACAACCAGGCTGCGATACAGGCTGGGGCAGAGTGTCTGCAAAGGGTCTGGTGGGAAAGGACCTGGGGGTGCGGGCTGACAGTGACTGAACATGAGCCAGAGTGTGCCCAGGTGGCCAAGGAGGCCAGTGGCACCTGGCTTGGATCTGGAGCAGCATGTCCAGCAGGAGCAGGGAAGTGACTCTATCCTTGTACTCAGCAGTGGTGAGGCCACACCTCGAGTTCTGCATTCAGTTCTGGGCTGGAGAGTGTCCAGAGAAGAGCAATGGAGCTGATGAAGGGTCCGGAGCACAAGTTCTACAAGAAGTGGCTGCGGAAGCAGGGGTTGTTTAGTCTGGAGAAAAAGAGGCACAGGGGAGACCTTATTGCTCTTTACAACTACCTGAAAGGAGGCTGGAGACAGGTGAGAATTGGTCTCTTCTCCCAGGCGACTACTGACAGGACAATAGTGTAGCCTCAGCCTGTGCCAGGAGAGGTTTAGACTGGACATCAAGAGGAATTTCTTCACAGGAAGAGTTGCTAAACATTGGAATGTACTGTCCAGGGAGGTGGTGGAGTCACTGTCCCTGGGGGTGTCCAAGAAACAACTGGACATGGCATGCAGTGCCATGGTTTAGTTGGCAAGGTGACGATCAGTGAAAGGTTGGCCTCTCTGATATGATCTCTTTCCAAACTAAATGATTCTGTGATTCTGTCTTACAGTTTCAGCTCTAGAAAAATGGCGTCAGTATTTCCTGATCAAGGTATTTTCCTTTGATGGCTTTTCCTTACATGTGTTACACAGCAAATGGCTGCATAATATTTGCCTGTGATTTTGAGAAGGAATGATTCTCAATTGATCTAGCAGAAACAGCAGGAAAATAATGCTGCTCACCCTCCTTTTCTATGCAGCCATAAACAACACAGATAAACCAACGTCAAGATGCAACTTTGCATGACAGAGCTGGGAACTGATAGGTAACATTTACAGAACATTTTTGCAGGGAGCAGCCTTGGGAATTGAAAGAGCAGAGGAAATATTATAAAATTTCATCTTACTTTGAGTTTTTCAAACAAAATTTACCTTTTTTTTCTTTTTTTTTTAACCTTGAAAAGACATACTTAATGACTGCAATACCAAGACAGAGCAGAATGACCGAAATGAAGGTACAGAGAAAATGGAGAAAGATACACTCTTAGACAAAATGTGAAGCACAGAGGACTGTCAATAATGTGAATTGATGAGCTGGAGAGATGTGAAAAAAATCGTTCCAAAGGATAGAAGAAATAAGGAGTTTCTCTGACAGCAAGAAGACTTTTTGATTTGCCAAGGAAGTGGTCGTCAAGATGAAGGCACAGGAAACTAGGAAACTGATAGAGAAAAATACAGATTGAGAACATGGAAGATTTGGGGAACCTCTCCAGCTTTTTTTATTTTTTTGAATGTGAAAATCATCAAGTCCTATTGTTATTGAGCTGAAGTGACACTTCTGCCTTTAAGTATGAAAAAGAGAGGAACGAGGAAAGGAATAAGTACTGTGATGAAGAGCTATGAACATAAAGTCAATAAAAACAATGGTTGAGAGAACATCCAATCAATACATTAATGTTATAAATAATGTTTTGGACATAATACTACTTACTTTTTTCAGTTCACATATGATAAGCCTCAGTAATGCAGAAATTAATATTTATTTGGCAGTTCCATATTACTGGCCACTTTCTATCCCTGTCTTTGGAAAAATCAAGTAATTTGTAGCAGTAGAGACTACAGGAGTCACACAGTGCTTTTGATGCAGTGCTGCAAGTTTTGCCTTCTCCCTGTGTTTGGTTGACAGTTGCATTCAGAGTTTGCCTAGAGAGATGACTAAATTGATGGCTCTTAATCCCACAGAATTTGAATACCACACTGCTAACTTATACTTCACAAATACTGAGAAATAGAACATGAGACCCCAGACACTGTAGGTTCCGAGCACAGCTGAATTTTAACATCTCACAACTCCTAAGTTTTGAGTACACATTGTCATTTACAGGTTTAAGGAATAGATAAGTGATTTCTAATTTAAGTTAAATAAAAACCTTCTGTGCTAAGGTCCTGGACAAAAATCGGAAAAAATTCAGAAACATTCTTGGGGCTCCTTCCAGTATCTGAATAATAAGTGGTCTCAAAGCACTGAATGACCTCATTAAGAAGTGGCATAGTTAAATTGAAAAGCATTTCACTATAAATAGAGCATCTGCAGATAATGCTGTACAACAGAACCTAATTTAAGCCTTAATTCCACAGATCCCTGATATGGTAGGTTTATCTTTGCTGGAATGTAGGAAATTATGTGAATGCTATTCCAAACCCCACACCTGTGCTTCAGATGAACACCTTATGCTTCGAAGGATTTCAGGATGTGCACAGACACACAGAACCCCATTTAGAAACAACTTACTCTGCACTGATAGTACTCACACTTAAGTCGTTTTCTTTCTCTTAACAAAGTTGTCAACTGGCTGATAAAACTTTCTTTGGTGTCCCTTGGAGATTACCAGTTTATCTAAGATTCTTCTCAATTACAGCATAAAAGAATTTTCCAAGTCCTCACACATTCACTCCATCCATCTAGCATGATGCCCCTTGCCCTGGTTAGAAAGGAAAGAGGATCTTAATGCTTGCAGGTTCTGCACACAGGGTGATATGTGACATTGCCCCCTAGTTCTCAATAAAAATCAGCCACTCCACTGCACTCAATTTGCTTCCCATCAGCTGTAACAAACGTTACTTATTTTTCTACTCTAGGGGAGAGAAAAACAACTTTAACTAAATTGGGGCTGCTGGTAGGAAGCCATGAAGCCCAAAGAACAAGGAGACAAAATGATTTTTCTTTTAACCTTGTTCCCTCCTACGGCCCTAGCACAAAGCCTGGTGATCTGAGAAGTGAGATGTAACCTGCAGATCTCTGAGCTGTGCAGCTGGCAGCGGATCCTCCCTCGAAGCCCTTACGTAGCTACTTACTGCCCCAGTCACAGCCTCGTCTAATCTGAATGGCAAGGGATGAAAATTAAAGGATCAACAGCATTCAAAATTACAGTCTTCTGTGTCAGCTAAGTGTCAGGCAAGGCAATAGCTCCAGTCCACTTCAATTAGTTTAATTCCCATTTGGAGTGCATCCACCCTCCATCTCAGTGAACAGCTCTGTTGCCTTGTCTCTCTGCCAGACTACTTGGCCTTCTTACATGATGGTATACATGGAGAAGGATGATTTCTAGGATACAAACCACAAGGTACATAGTTTATTTTACTACAAAAAAGTCACGGCTTTGTCAAGGATTCTGAACTCCCCCACACAAGTAGGTTCATCCTGTTTCATGACAATACCTGCGCCTAATTTAACACATCATTTTAATTATTGCTAAAAATCAAATAAGCAGCACATTATTTCTGTCTCCTGGGAAAGACTGCAATTTACATCTCCAAAAATAATATCATTCACAGCAAAATTGAAGTCCCAATGTGTATAATAATTTTCTAAAACATACCTACCACTGTCAATTAACCAAAGCCTATCTAAACCATTCTCTAATGCACCAGATAATTTAAACACTAAAATAGCCTTTAAAATCCCATAGAATAAATACACTACCTCATGCAAGACAAAGTGATTATCATTTTCATTTCACTCCTTAGACAGTTCCTAATAGGGCCTATTCCCCTAATACATGTCTGCAACATCCATTAAGGATAATGAGAACAATGCACATGAATCAAGTGGGAGACTACAATTCATGTTTTCTGGTAGGGACCAGACCATGACCTCCCTTGCCACACAAGTCTACAACAGTTCAGCTGAGCAGTTCCTCCATGCCTTGGTAAATGAAAGCAGACCAGAATCTTACCCCAGATTCCGAGTATTTACGTAACACTGATGAAATCAAATATTTAAGGAAATAGCTTGAAAGAAACCTCAGAAATCTTCATGCAAGACAGAGAAATAAAGGAAAATATTGTGTCTAGCTGAAGAAAAGAGAATACAAATCTACTGCAAGTTTAGGTACTAATAGACAGGTTTTTTTCTAAATAACTTACAAAGGAGGTATGAGTTACTCCACAGCTGCTGGTGGTATTCTCCTTAGTGTTCTGAGTTGCAGTATCAATTTAGGCCAGCCTAATCTTTTGTAATAGATGCTGTTTCCCAAGTTAAAACACACAGCCCTCTGCAACACAGGCACTGGATAAATGCAACCTGCAGGCTCTCCAGTACAGTTATAACAGCAGTGCTCAGCACTGTGTCATTTTTCTAACCCATCCATAGCCCAGGGATACCAAGCAGGAATACACCAGCCTAACTGACCACGTACTCTTCGACTGTAGAGAAGGCTTGTACAGAATCCCATCACACTCAGGCCAGGGAAATTATACAAGGAGCAAGAAATCTTCATGAGGTATGGGGGAAATTACTCTTTTTTACAAGCTGAGCTACTCATGTCACCTTTCATTTATTTAACACAGAAATTGGTACCAGGACTAGCAGACTGTGATGCAATGTTTCATTTGTGGAGCCATGGCGTTAGCAATGGTTCATTGAGATCATTTCTCATAAACTACCATTAAAGTACTCTTTGTAATTATGTAGAGCAATTAAGCATAAATTGAGTTACCAAAAATGACACTGGGCGAAATCGTTTGCATATATTAACTTTGCTGACCCCTGTGACTTTACATGGGGAAGAATCTGGAGCTAACCAAAATTATCCCTTGATTGGCAGCTTGGAGCTAAGCAGAAAAAAAATAATATTTTAATCCTGTTTAATTTAAAATACAATTATTAAAGGCATTCATCCTAATACAGAATCTTTTAAATTATTTACTGAGTATCAAAATATCCTGAATTAGAAAAGCCATTTTTAAAGCCTTCTCAAATTGAAACAAAAGCATTGCTACACATCTGGCAAAGTTCTGCTAGAAATGCTGTTTTCTGTTGCAAACAGCTTCTTCTACTGAATAGCAAGGAAGAGAATTTGGGTCTTTTTTAAAAACTCTGTACAGATTATAAGAAAGTTTATTTTGTTTCCAAATGTTGAGGGTTTACATACATGTGCCTCCACTGTACATTGATACATGCTCTAAACCATCTGTAGAAAACTGAACACCAGAAGAATCATATCTTTCAGTGTAAAAACTTAATGAATACATGGAATCATTTCTCTGTCTCCCTTGTCTGTGTTTCCCTGTGTCTGTGTTGTCTATGTCTATATTCAAAAGGGATGAGTGCCATAATTTTAGAATGTAGACATAATATTTAAAAAATAAAGAACAAATGTTCTCTAAAAATTTGTGTAAGTTAAGTATTTGATACTTCTTCTTTGATACTTTAAGATTCCCTTAAAAACACCATATTTAAAATAAGTTTCTTCTTTCACTTTGAGAGAAAAGCAGATAAAACTAAAGGTCTATTTAGTTTGATCAAAAAAAACAGTACAAGATAAACAATATACATCAACAAACCAAAAAGCAAATGTATGTCTAGTAAGTTAAACATTAAGCACTAGAGAAAAAGCCAAAGTGGTTTCCCTCTTAAACAGAGAAATATTTTCTTGTCCTATATCACCATAGTCAGTGGAAATCTGACAGTTAGCATTATGCCTATAGACTTCCCAGTCTCCAAGAGAATAAAAATACTTATCTTCAGTCATCAGCATTTTGTTTAAATCCACAAATAATTAAGTAGTTTTGTACAGTCAAAAACATTTGTCAAAAAATAATTATAATCACCAACTATTGCACTGTATCCACTAGGAAACCTTTTTCCTTCTCCTATACGAGCAGCTTCACGTACCCTGCCAAGTTACTGGAATCATATGTAAGTGCTCACAGGTTAGTGGATCTTACTGTTCCAGGGAGCAATCTACAAAATCCTCAGTTTCATGAGGAGGTTTCATTAAATATTTTCATGTCTTTAGGCTCTCTGTTACTATCATTTTGATTACAACTGCTGCTATGTTTGTGTATTAAATGTACAGGGTTCAGAACATCAGCAGAAGAAAACCAGAGTATGAATTTTGCTTTGTTCAAGAAGTGTTTGTTGCAAGCCATGGAAATTTGCACCCAGAGCTTTATCTTGTTGAGAAGATTCTGTGTGTTTCACAAAAAAATGAGTAATAGGTTGATAACAGCATGCAATGCCAGTTTGATGACTGATGAGAAAGGTAGGGTGTTCAGAATAAAATACCATCCCTAGAGACTTCCTATAGCATGCATAGAGTAATTTGGGACAGATATCATGATTTCTTCTGCTATTTTCCACCCCTTCTAAAAAGAACAGCATTGACAGATGTGAACATTTAACACATTTCAGCTTTTCTGTATGACCTCTGATATGGCCACCCCTGTTCTTTATTTATTATAGTATGTGCAGAAACTGTGTGTTGACTGAGAATCATTTGAGGTGGTTTAATTCCTGGATGGATTCTATTCTGTCCTGCTCTGATCTGTTCTATATCCACAAATAGCTGAAGACATTCAACACCTTTTACCTCTCTCTGATTTACCTCCAAAGAGAAGCTACTCAGGAACTGCCAATATAAGAGACTAGTTTCTCTCTGATTTATTCACTTGCTAGGAAGGCATATCAAGTTTCTAAACACTCAAACACAGGAGTTCCAACAACACAGAGAAAATAAATTCCATCTTTGACCTTTTTTAAACTGCTCTTATAGCATCATTCTGTAAGACTGAATTCATTATTCTATTCAATATATTCCATTCCGTGGCTGCAAGACATTAGCTAGGATTAAAATCAGGTCAGCAGCACTAAGAATATATAGCACTTTACCCTGAAGAATATAAAGGCACCAAAACACCCCAAAATGGTCATAACTGATCTGTTTTCTCTAGGATTCAGTATTCTCTGTGGCATGCTGATGGTCCTCTCTTAGTTTTTATGAAGAATAATAAGCAACGCCATTTAAAAGATGGATATTTATAAAATAACATGATGAGGCCAGGACAGGCTTTAAAGGCAGAAATGACATTAAGATTATTCATGACATGGTAATACCCAGGGCCTCCGGGTACGATATGACATGATAATAACCCTGGTACTACTGTGTTAGTTATTTTACAAAGAATAAGAGGTAAATGGAGCCATCACATGAAAAAATCTATTAAATATATATGTAGATATTGACAGAGAATGGGCCAGAGCCTCAGAGTCACAGGGTCTCACATCAGAATCTGAGCCCATACAATTGATCAATTCATTTATTCATCTGCCCACAACACTAAACACCTCTTAAACACCTTTTTAAATTAGTTCCTCCCTTGCAGGTAGTATATCTGTATGTTAGTTGTACATCACATCACCCAGGCAAGTAGGGACGTCACAGAGAATAGCTGCACCTAAAACCTTAATCAATGAGGACAGAAAGAGAGTATTTCCACTTAGGTTTGTCTCCAGTCAAGGTGGTCGAACTATACAAGATCTGTAACACTTTCTCCCCTTCCCTACTTACCCTCTAAATATGGATTTTACATAGGGATACTCGAATTACGGGTGCATGCATATCCCAACTCACCAACAGAACATATTAGTTGCTATCTCAGCAGGAAGTCCCCTGTCACCAGCACTATTACTCTGCTTGCCAGTGGAGTTGGATGAAGACCTGCAGACCTGAGGCAGGAGGCCTACAGTGCGTGCTGCAGAGCGAAACCTGCCTGCTGGCAGCTAACATCGTTGGCATCGGGTCCCACGATCGGCACGGGTTCCTTTGGGATGGGGCGGGTTCCTTTGGGATGGGGTGGGTTCCTTTGGGATGGGCACGGGTTCC
>WBMY01002815.1:343543-456180 GCA_013397315.1 Donacobius atricapilla | reverse complement strand
TTTTTTGGTCTGTGTTTATTATGTGCAACATTCACCCACAACTTAGCACAGAAAAGCAACAAAAATCTGTGCTCTCCCATCAACTTGGCTCAGCAGGAGCTGGCCCAGGGCAGCTGTTCTGCATGGTGAACTTGAATGGGAAGACCTAGAGGAAAAGAATGGCAGAGCATGAAGTGGAGAATAACAAGGAAACAGACAGATATTCTCTGTCATTTCTGTGACCACCTAAATAATGATCTTACCTGCTGGTGTATTCAATGCAAGGCGATTCTCAGTTAAGTCTCTTATAGAGTATTAATCTCAACATTAAAATACTACCTTCCAATCAATTCCTTTTACATGAAGCCTCATGGTACCATAACTATTCCCTTCATGTATTCTTTGCATAATGGCACATTCAAGAAGAAACCTTTTTCAAATCCCTTGCCAGTGAATTTCCTATTAGTTCCTATATTTCCATCCCTATTTCCTTTGAAATGTTTTAAAGAAGCTTTGCTCAAGGAAGACAAAATGGTTATCAAATAGTAACAGTGAGAGTACACAGGCACTGCCATGGAAAGTCAAGTCATATTAAACCACCTACAAGTTTATAATTCCTTATTAGCAAGGGTGTACTGGTCATGGGATATGGTCAAGAACCAAGTCCAGAAGGAATTTTATTAGGCAAAGTACAATTGTCAGGGATAAGTACATCCAAATTTAAAACAACTAGGGAACTTGACTGTTAAAAGCATGTAGAGTAGGCACATAATTCTGTCACTGAAGTCAGAAGTAAAGCTGCCCTTGACTGCATCCAATGGGAGTAGACTATGTTGACAGTTTTGAAAATGTAATCCTACATATATAGGGATTAAGAAAAATTTCTGAATCCTTGGGAGAGAATCTCCACTAAAAACATGATCAGAAATCATGAAAATTGCCACCTCAGATGTACCCCTAAAATTTGCTGCATTGTGGATCATTATGAACTAAGTATGATCATGACAAGCAGGCTTTCAATACTCTTCTGCTATCCTATTAGAGGAAACAGAAGATTAAACTATTCTAAGTAGGAGCCACATTCAGTTGGAAAGCTCCAGTTTCAGTTACTGGATTTCAACAACAAAATCTTTGCAACAAGAACACTATGCCACTATTAGGATTGTCGCCCTGATTTTTCAGCCTTCTCTTCTGTTTCACAATTTCATGGTTTGGGTTTCTTCTCACGCTTTGGTCTGTAAACACTGGCCAATGTTTTCATAACTTCAAGGTAGTTTTCATTCCTGTTCTTAGAGATATGGACAGCTGATGGACAGTTGTCTTGACCAATGGGATGGGGAGAGGTGTCAACCTTCTCCCCCAATCCCTGGCCTTTGTAGAAATACTCTATAATGGAGTCAGATCTTTTAAAATAAACTCAGTTCTTAGTTCATGTCTTCTGATCAAAGAGTGAGTGTGTGTCTCTGTGTGTGTGTGACAAACAGCATCATTAGGACCTTCTAGACCTGCATGGACTCACCTTTCTATGCATTCATTGCCAATTCACCATTAAGTACACAGATAGCTTATGAACCTTTCCAGAAGGAAACGGAAAAGAAAGATGGGACTAGTACAAATTGGCTAAGACAGTCGCTAAGGAAAGGGACTTTTGGAATTAATAGATCTTTTTCACAAGATATACTGTCTGGAAAGGGGCTGTGCATTTGCATCAGAGACGAGATCAAGTCTGTCTGAAACAAAAGCAGAACCAGTCAAGAGGAGGAACAGGGAAACTCCTGTGTGATAGATGATTCCATGATTCCCAGATTGTCAGATCTGGGTCAAGATATTAAATGAGAGCAGAAGTAGTGACTTTTATTAAACACGACACATTAACAACATTAAAGACCAACCACGTCTCAACAGCCATGGCACTGGTAGAGAAAGCTGTAGCAACATCAGCCTTTCTGTATGTAGAGCAGCAATATGGCTCAACCTGGTCTTGCATATGGGCATTATAGGACACATCCCTTCAAGGCACTGGCTTTAAAGGGACTTGAAAAAACTAAGCAGTAAGATAGGTCTCTGCTTAGCTATTGTATGGCAATTCTGAAACCCTGACAATTCCTGGCAAAATCCAGGTTCAGCCAAGCATTTGGTCCACCATGGTCACTATGTGATCCTGACCTTGTCAACTTCTTTCTACTAAGGATTCAGGAAGGGCCTGTTGACAAACCTCCCATCAGTGACAGATTTAGAACAGACTCCATGCCATGTATTTCACGTAACTGAATTTGCCAATATAAACAGACACATTATGCAATGTAGGAAACTTTATGCACTGGAATTTTATGATAATTCCTACCTTGGCTACAAGAAGGACGTTTTATGCAACTTAGTGACTAAAGCAGACTGAAGAGAAACCTAAAGCTCTGAAGAAGGAAAATGCAAGACAGTTGTTCACAAAGTGATGATAGGTGGGAAAAAACAGATTTATATAAGCAGTGATTAAGATGATCTGCTCAGCTTGACAGTAGATGTTTTATCTGTAAATTGTTCCACAGAAGTCAGTAAAGATATTGCCT
Source organism: Donacobius atricapilla (assembly GCA_013397315.1). Classification (NCBI taxonomy): domain Eukaryota; kingdom Metazoa; phylum Chordata; class Aves; order Passeriformes; family Mimidae; genus Donacobius; species Donacobius atricapilla. Next base: position 453,637 of record WBMY01002815.1, on the reverse strand, counting down.
ACAGAACATAAGCTGGAGCAAAATCCAGCTCTTAAGAGTTAATGTAATTCTAGGAGAATAAAGCAAATTCTGCTTCTGACCCTGTCCATGATACATCAGTCTTCATCATTGTGAAGTGGCCTGACCTCTTCCTCCAAGCAAAATGATGAAAAACAGCTACTAAAGCTACCCACTTTCAGATCTTGACTTCTAGAAAAGAGGTAGTTGCCCCTCTTTCTGAGTAAGAAAACATGGAAAAGCATTACCAGAAAAGGTCACACTCAGCCACATCTATGAAAGTGTTCAAAGGCTTTTTCATACCTGGATAACATTGGGAAAGGTTTGTCAGGAGAGCCACAGCACTTGTACAGTGTCACTGAACAGCTTCCAGCCTCTAGTCTGCTACTGAAAAACTAGGACAATAAATGGTGAAAGGAGCAGTGCTGTATCTCTTTCCACTGCTGACACTGTGGGGTCTTGAAAGGGCTCCTTTACACTTCCAGTACAAACACTTACATGGGTTTTTCTCCTACCTCAGTTTAATTTCAAATAATATCCAAATAAGTCCACCAGCCTTTTGGAAGGATGACGAAGAGACTGTCTATCAACAAACAGAGTCACATAATGACATTTGCAGCACATGCTCTTAAACCTGTGCTGTCAGGTAGTGTCTTGCATGCTTTCTCCTACAGAGAAAACATATCCCTTGAAAGAGGAGAAAAACTGGTTACAACAGAAGGAAAATGCAAGCACTTTTTTGTCTTCTGAAGGCCAGAGAAGACGTGAGTTAGAAGTGAAATACATATGGAGGCTCCTCAAGGAAAAATTACTTGTATAACTGAAAAGAGAACAAAAACTGAGTAAGGATTGATAAGAAGCTATTAGTTCTTTAATACTCTGTCATCTCTTCCTTAGTTGTTAACCTCAGAACAAGAAATGTGTAATATTGTTTATGTGGATTTCTTTTCCTGAGATTATATTCAGCTCTGGAAAAGGTGAAGAAAACAATGACGTTTTGTCAGTCGAGTAGTTCTACTCCATAATTAATGGAAGAAAGTGAAATCTGGAAAGAAATAAAGAATGAAATCAAAACCTATTCTTTATCCAGTCTGGGGTTGTTATCTAAACTGTTGTTCATAAGACAGCATGCTTTGCATTAATGAGCTACTGTTTCAAGTTCCATGTTTACAGATCACTAGAGTACCACAGAAATCTTTCAATATTAAATACACAATTCTGAGTCATTGCAAGACTCTTCCCAACTTTGCATGCTCATCAATGCATTCCATGGCAGACTTAGCTCGGTACACAGATGTTATTACAACGTACATGAATGTGATGACAGTAACAATGAATTGAAATTTGCATGAAATGCAATCTCATTAATTGATCACATCCAATTTGAAAATTTAAATGCATTAATAAAAAATATTGTAGTAGATGACAGTAAGATTCTAACTTGGTTAATTTTCTAAAAAATATCATTCCGGCTTACTACTTCATCTCAATTTTATACATCTTAATTTTAAAAACACATAGTACTCAAATTTGGAAAGAAGTTTCATCAAATAAACAGAAAACCTGAATGTTGTCCTAAATTAACAAAGCCTCAAAAGAATGCTTTAGATTTCTACTTACTTGCTTCCCCAATCAGACAGTGAGGACAACAGAGATCCTGATGGACAGAGATGACAGTGACAGCCTGCCGTCCTTGGGCTATCCAAAAAGCAGATCCAGCACGCCCAACCATGACCCTCTGAGCACACTTGAAGGGTGCTCAGCAGAAGAGGGTTGGGTTTGGCTCCTGCAGCTGGTGCAGCATCATTGCCACATCTTTGTAAGGCAAGATAAATGCTTGTGCAAGAAGAATTATACTCAGGTGTTAATGCCTGCCTCCTACCACCCATCCAACAGGGAAAACACCAGTATTCTACAGCAGCTTGGATTGTATTTACTGAAATGACTGGATTCAAGCCAATGGGACAATACCCACAGTCCTGACATCCTGAATTCTTTTTCTTTTTTAAATCAAGCACTAGTGAAGGAACATACTTCAAACTCCTTTTTGACATTCCTGGGAAGCAGGTGAGCTGGGAGCATTGTTTCACCTCGCAGAGAGGAACCCAAGACAAAATATTGGCTTTCAGCATCTTTTATCTTTTAGAACAATTCAGAGGAAACATTACACCTGTGAAAAACAAAACCACTACCAATTACACAGAGTCTGCATTTTCACCTGCTGACCTGTATTGTACATACTACAGTCCCTGAACAATTCTTTTGAAGCCAAGTCACTAGTTTGTTTTGTATAGCTACACATATGTGATCACTGTATATGACTACCTCTCCAGAAGTCCATCCATTGCAGAATGAGATAATCTTTAAAATAAATTATTTTTAAATATGCACTAATAGCTCAGAATCGATTGCAGATTGAGTTAATATCTTTAAGATAAATTGAAGGCTTCTTATTCATGTAATAGACTATGGATCATATCCTGAGGGTGCTCAAACCAGGCCCACCTATTTTATTAAGAGCCTAAACACATGGCATGTTTTTTAAAGGTGCTGAAGCCTTAGCAACTTACAGTGATTTCAAAGCTCAAGATTTTTGAAAAAACAGTAAGTTATATAATTTAAACATCTAAACACAAGCTTACTGGAATTTGTATAGAAAATTCTAATAAATACCTATGTAATTAATTTACAGACCTTGGACAGTACCACTGGAAGAATCTTACTACAGATGCTTCATTTACACACTGGTGGCTGTAATCCACTGAGGAATTTTAATGCACCAGGAAAAACATAAACACTTATCCCAACACACTTCATTATCATCTCAAATTCACATTACCACAGCTCTGATAGCCTTATGCACTCTCTCAGCCCACAGCCAGGTAATCCCATGGAGCTCAAACCTCTTACACTGAGACTTAAGGTAGATTACATTGCTGGGCTTTCCCTGTTGTACCTCAGCTGATGCAAGGTCATTTATTAAGCTTTAATAAACTGATTACAAGTCTGCGCCCTAAGTTTCTCCTGAAGATACCAGCAGTTGCTGAGAGTCATGGAGTTACAATCACTTAAGAAGTTACCGCTTACCAACCATTCTGTGTGAATACTTATATGAAGCATCCCTAGAGGTGGTTTAAATCAATTTAACTTCTAGTTAGTCATTCCACACTCAGTTGTGTCTGTACCATATACAATGTAATTTCAAACTGCATCACTGAACACCATGCAGTTGCCCTTAAAAAATATATCTGACTCAGATAGGTTTAATTTCCATAAATAAACATTCAAATGCAAATTAAACTGATGTAACTGTTTTTTAAGAAATAAACAGTTGTGCATGGAAGACTATGCATCCATTTAAACACATCTGTGTCTTTTTACTCATTCTTAAATAAAGTAAATTTTAGACTATATTTAGAGTATGTTGGATAGTAGAGCTCTAAAATAGCTGTTTCACATAGCTTGTTGGCTCTTTAAGGATTGCCAATGATAATAATTATCAGAGTCAAACAGCAACTATACACATTATTCTTTATATTATACTGTTTTATATATAACTTTATAGGTAAACCTTCATTGTACTGATATAGGAGATGAAAGCTTAATCTAGCAAGGAAGTGTTGAATTAAATTTAAACATCCTTCAGGAACTGCCTATTAGTAAAGTTTGCATATAACATGCCATTCCATGATTTCATAGAATCACAGAATCATTTAGGTTGGAAAATACCTTGAATATTATCAAGTCCAACAATTAATCCAGGTGCCAAAACACCAGTAAACTATGTCTTGAAGCATCAATAGTGCACGTGTTTTAAAGCCCTCCAGGGATAGCGATTTCACCACTTCTTTGGACTCCCTGTTACTGATGCTTGACAACCCTTTCATAAAAAAGCTTTTCCTAGGATCTAACTTAAACCTCCCTTGTGCAATTTGAGGCCATTTCCTCTTGTCCTCTCACTTGCTGCCTGGGAGAAGGGACCAATCCCTACCTGGCCATGACCTCCTTCAGGTATCTTTTCATTAGTGAATTTACATCTATTACTGTTCCAGAAGGAAAAAGACTAAATTTAGAGAAAATGCAGGCAAATCCATGACCTTCAAAAGAAATGGGAACATCTGCTCATTTCTTTAAATAGCTGCAAAACTAGAAACATGAAGAGAATTTGGTATGAGGAACTGTCTGATGCTTGTATGTAAACTATTGAAATAGAGTGTCAGTGGTTCCTGGCAGCACTCCTCAACAGGATGCTGCAGTGAGCATTGGTAAGAAAAGGTCCATAAGGAAGTAGAAGAAAACTGTTTTCTATTGAGCACCTGTTTAAACAACAAGGGCCAAAGCTGAAGCTCTCTAGTAGCATCCAAATGCTGCCAAAGGGTAAATGTCAGATTGTCTTTGGTATATTGCAAATTATTACAAAACAAAAATCATTGTCATTTAAAAACCTTACTCATCTAGAAAGGAAAAATTACAGAAGTCTGCACACAATATAAATAATACATGCCCAATTATTTGCAGAATCAAGGCATAAAGTTAAAAATTTAGAAAGTCTTCAGATTTTATAATATTTAAACAAGGTTTTGAGCTTTTACTCTGTTGTACCTAATCCTATACCTTTAGGGGCCATAATGATGAACTACAACAGAGTTTACCATTTGAAAAATTACTTTAAATGTTATATAATCACTGAAGATTATAATACAGCAGCACGTATTTCATTATGCTACTCCAGATCCCACTTGACAGGATATCAAACAAAGACTGCCTGCTTTATCAGAAAAAGCAGGAGAACACTTCCTGGATTTTGGCAGAAGATCAGTCCAGAGTTCTTGGTGTACAAAAATATTTGCAAAGCATCAGCAAGAATCCTACAGACAGCAGATTAAAAAGCCTGACTTTCTCAACTCTCCAGAATCCAATAAAAATTTTGCATGCTAGAGGAACCAAAATGTGTGTCTTACCTAAATCATTTCTATCTCTCCTCCAGCTCTGTGGACACTTACCTCCCTTGTTTGGGTCAATATTTCATTATTCCATGAAGTTCGAACCCAAAAGTTTAACTCAGATTTAGAGGAATTCTAGAATCCATGTGAAATCATCTGAGATTCCGGAACATAAAATATTGGTGGGGATATGACACAGAGCACATGGAAAAGGAACAGCTTCCTTTGTGCCTGCACAGCCTGTACCTAACTCCAGTGTGTGGAGACCTATGGAAAATGTTATTTTTACAAATCACTTAGGAGCCTTGTTTCGGCACTGCCAGAGTTTGCAAAGTAGCTGTCCCCAATTCCTGAACACTTAAATGCAATTATATGGCATTAAAAACCAGAATCCGTGGGTGAGAGGAGCGCACAGGCTGCAGCGGCAGCAGCAGCAGGGAGCTGTCATTCCACGCGCCTGCTGCAGAACACGTCAGGGAGTCAGGGCACGGGAAAATGAGTCCTGATGAAGCTATGTAACACTTCCTTGAAGTGATGGCAAGTTAACACGCAGGTCCAATCAAAGCTTTCAGCAGGCGAAAACAAAATCAAAGCAGGCCCCTTGAGGGACTAAATATAGCTCCAAATCTAAACTTTCTGAGAAATGTTAAGAAAAAATGAAATGTACAAGAAAATTGACTTATTCTAATACAGAGTCTAGAGCTACATCTGATCTTTGGACACCTGCCTATCAAGCCACATCTTAACCAACTGCCTCTAGTTCATATTTTTCATTTCTCCTTAACATGGCTATTACAGTAACTACTTTCAATTTAAATCTGGCAGTACAAGCCATAGTCTGGTGCTATTAAAAAATGTATTAAACAGGATTACATACTAGATGATGTTACACACCCAGAAAGCATTTGCTGGGAAACTGTGCCATTACAGCTTTGCAAACATTCCATTCTTGAGCTCCTATGGAGGCACACACTCTGCCATGGCTCATGTATATATAAATGCATGAGTATCCACACTATAAGAGAAAAGGACAATGTGTTTGATCTGCAAGCAAAATAGCAACAGACCAAATCAAGGAAAAGTGAACAAAGAAAACAAATACATCAGACCTGCAGTGCAGACACATCACTTTACACTTGGAAAGCACTACATTAGGCTGCAACTTAATTTCTTAAAACAATGAGGAACAGGTAGAAGAGCTTTGCAGCAGAAAGCCCACTGTTGTCCCAGCTCTGGCTGCAGCAGAGCAGGGCGTTTGTTCCTCACCACTGAGAGCTCTCCCTCCCTTTCCTTCACAACCGGTGCCCCTGGAACCACCTGCCTGCAGACTTGGTCCTGGATTTGGTCTGGCATTTCTTCTGCCAGGCCTGCTCTGTTCCGATAGGCGCCAGACTGCTGCTGCAGCTGTAGCTGAGGTCTCAGGACACTGTGCACATATGACCAGATTAATGATAACAACTGTTAAGAGGAAGGAGGAAAAGGAGGAGAATAGAAATCAATGACTTACTGTACCAAGAAAGAACCAATTATTCAGCAAATCTGCTCTTGCTAATTCTGTCACACAACCTCATTCATTAAAGTTCCATCATTATTTGAATTAACTGTTGCTGTCACAGCAATAATATTCACAACCAGACAGTCACATTCGGAAACTACATACCTTCTATTAGACCAAATTTAGTGATGTCACTGCAACTAATGAACTGGTTTGTAGTTTAATTATAGTGTTTATTGGATAATTTATTAGACAGCAATAAAGTTTAGATTTACTTCTCCTGCAACACTGCTGCATTATTAGATTTATACATGAAGCTGCATGCTGTTCTCAATAACACGTATAAATCTTGAGAAACTCTAGTGAAGTTAAAAGCTATTTTAAATTGACATGCAGCTACTTTGCATTTGAAAATCTGTAACGAAGTGCAGTTTTGTTCCATGTATGTGCATTACTTACAGCACTCCAGGTGGTTACTTTGTACCGTTGAAATAAACGCCAATCCTGTTACAGAAAGTGCCTTTCTAATAAAAATTAAATGAGCTAAACATTTAGTTTAGAAAAATCCTGCTATATAGTCAAAGATGATTAACTAAAAAGGAAAACTGCACTCAAAAAGGTAAATTTAATTTGCCTCAAAACCAACTCAGTGAAATATTAGGAAGCAGAAGCTACTGTATAAAAATCTGAGATCAATTAACAGAGCTCACAGTAAAAAAGGATTGATTTTTGCAAGCAGATAAGACTAAATACAAAAAAATCACAAGGTAAAATAACATTGTATTTCTCATATCACAATATTAAATGGGATAGCTCTACATAGGACTAAAAGGCTAGATAGGACCCAAACTTCAAATCTATTAAAGTCTGAACCTGGAAAAACTCAGTACTAAGAGAATACAACTTCTTTTTTTAGATTTTTTTTTTAGTACAGCATAGTAATGGAATTTTATAGTTGCTTTGGTCACATATAAGCATACAGTAGCACTCTTCCACATATCTGCCTTTTAACTAATCAGTGGTATTTAGTAATGAAGACTGTGATTCTGCTCATATTTCAGAGGCGGAAGTTGAGCAGGTGAACTGCTGTGAAAGCAAGGAAAATCCTACAATAGCCCTATAACCCCGCTTTGGGATATCTGGCTTGGGAGTGCCATAGGAAACCTGTTTCACTTCTCTATCAGTTCTCTTCCAGTGAAATGAGGCTTAGAAAACCCGCAATGTTAAATTACATTGTGGGGAGGCTTCCACTGGGGAAGCCACCTTCTGTGATTCCTAAATAATTCTGGCTTGTTCAATGGGACACCCAGTCATACAAAACAGATTCATAACTTCAAAGATTTAGCAAAATGTGGGCTCTGCTCCTAGGGAGCCAGGTCTGGAGCAGATGCAGACAACGTGAACCCAGATTACTGAATTTCCCCATGCATATACCCCATTTACCCAAGAAGATACTAATGTTTCCTTTGTCTACTGCTAATGCTTGTACATTTAGACTGTGAATCCTTTCAATCACAATGGTTTCTTGGTTCATCTCTGCAACAGACAAGGTACTGACAGTGGAACAAGTAGATGCCACCAATATAAAAAAATCTAATTACAGAAATAGTAAAATGGATTGTTCTGAATGCTGCATGACATCTTTTAACATTGAGAAAACAGAATAAAATACACAGATTTTAAAATTGTAGTCTTTTAAAAACATTACATTTTCCTATGGTTCACTTTTACCTCTTAACTTCAATATTTAATGAACAAGAGAATTTTGGCTGGAACACCCCATGAGGTCTCAAAGCCCACAGCAGTTTCCATCATATCAGCAGCTGCAGCCCAAGCTGTGAAACTTTTGTCAGCAGAATGACTTTGAAGTTGCTGGATTTCTGCAAGAAGCATGATTTTGACCTAAGACTGGAAAATTTTAGAAAGGATAAGATGAAGAAAAATCCAAATGCATCCAACCTGTGCCCCAGTCCTTGAAAGTTGCATTTTATTTCTCAAACATTATCTTTCCTCTGAAACTGGCTTTCTTTTCAAACTAGAGTGCCTTCAAATGGTCTGTGTCTGCCCACACAGCTGGCAAAGGCTGACTGCCAGTTTAAGGTGTTACCTTGACACAGATTTTTATTCCACAGCATCCTGTAAGTATTGAAGTGGTACTAAGGCCTTGGACAAAACAGAAGGAAAGGAAAATTACAGAAAAGAGAATTCAAAAATACTTGGGGGAGGGCAGGGAGGTGGAAAGAAGTATGTAGGTATGAACACATTCACACAAATACACAAAATCAATATGAACTAATTTACATTTCAAAGCTGTAGCTGATGGGAAACCAAGAAGATTTCTGTCCTGAGGTTTTAAGTCAGCTGCTCAAGAGCTAGAGGATCTTTGCCAAGTCAGATCTGGGTTTATATTTCTGATACATACAAAAGCTCAGAAGCCAAGCTCACCAGCAGAAGAAGAAATATCTGCCACGGACACATCTTCTGTCTGCATATTCGCCATGTCAAACTCCCTACTTTTTTAACCAAATTCCCAAAAACCTCTAATGTGAATGCCATTCCTTGATGTCACATAACAGCAAAAGGAGAATTAATAAAAGGAAAATAGATGAGAAAGAAAGAGAGAAAGAAGTGTGTAAGGAGGAGAATGAAACAGTTTGTTTTCACCCTCAGCATCACTCACCCATACACACACACTGAAAAAATGGCAAGGAGGGCACTCGCACACCACTACAGATTGCACTTGTCTAGAAACAGCCAAGTAGTCAAGAAAACCATGCCTCTCTTATCTGTCTTTCATTTATATTGATTGTCTCTGTGAAGTGACCACACAGCTTTAGTAGGCTTCAGTTACCAAGGACCTGGGTCAAATCAGTTACAAAAATGCAATCATCAAGATATTATTGGTTCTTCTTTCCATACCAAAGTCAAATTCTTGGATTTTCTTTACCTAACTCCCCCACCTCCTGTTACCTCTTCCTTTAGGCTGCTAATTTGTGGCATTTGTCACAGACGGAAAGCACACATTTGGAAATAAGATGCCTGGAAAAAGCTGAATAAAGTTTAAAGAATTGCTCCACCATATCAAGGTAGTGATACCAACAAATGACATAGGGCAAATTAAAAGTGCACAGAAAGAAAGAAGCATCTTCCCATCATTACCCCATTGGCATGTCCTTTACCAAGTCTCTGAGTTCTTTCAAACCTTTCCTAAGAATGTAAGAAAGACTTGGACAATGACACCCATCACCTTTAATGCTGCACTGAGCCCAGTTTCAATTTCCCACAGCATTCCAGCAGACCTCAGAAATATTACTGCTTACTGCCTCAGGCTACACCAAATTTCAGAATCTCTTGGTTTCAATTTCCTATTCCACCAAAAGTCCCCAGAGCCACAGCAGTCACTGGACTCCTCCGTAATATCCATATGCAGGGTTAATATTAGGGGACAGTTAATACCCTTTAATTCATTTTTGACCTATCTGCAGTTCAAGCTTCACACAAAGGGGCAAAACCAAGAAATACAGTCAAGTTCCACAAATTGAGTTAGAACTTGTTATCTAAAATATTTTGGTAATACAGAGATATCAATGACAAAAATATGTCAGCTTTCAAGATAAACAGGGAAAACAGTTCAAGTAAGAAACTAAGATAAGCTTGTGCAGCTTTGGGGTTTTTGGCACCAGTCTGTTGACACACATACAAGCTGTATTTGAGTTACCTAAATAAAAGATGTTGGTCACTTTTAATACATCATATCCATAGTTTTTGTATTTTGATTTCATTTTATTTTTTTGGCCTGAGCTGTTTGATTAGTTGTCATCTAAAATATAAAGCTATTTAGTCATAAACACTTAGCAGCAGCAGCAAAGACCCTCTGTGAACTACTGCATAAAATGTCTATCTTGATTTGAGCCATATTGAATTTAACTATTTTAATGATAACTGCTCTCATCAGGAGGTCACGTAATAATATTTCTCAGCCTGTAGGGAGAGAACGCAGCTGAACTGATACATCACCACCAATACTGTTTTCTGCTTCTCTGCTTTATGCATTAAGGAAGCATCTTCTTTCACACAGCTCTACCTGTTAATCATTGTGCAAAGATGCCACTCATTTGACTGAAAAAATATGCAGCATAAGGCAGGTCTGCACTACACAACCACCGATTTTAACTGAAGATACTGAATACCTTTCCAGAGGTTTGGTGGTTTTAATTCAGCCCCTAGATTTTATTCCCTCATAAAACAGACCAAGTCAAGCACAAAGCAACTACGCAGCCCATTGTATTCTGCCCGTTAATTCACTGAGTTCAATAAAAGGACTCTGGCAAGCAAACTTATCAATACTCCAGCAAACCTGGAAAAACACCACCACAGGCAGCAGCCCTTCTCCTTTTCCAGTTTTGTACACAAGTACAATGTCATGGATCCAACAGATGTGCACGTGCTTACGAGCCACACAAGGCAATGGCTGGACCAGCCTAAGCAAGAAAAGGACTGTGTTTGTGGTTCCAGCCTATACACCTTTTTAATCGCATTTTTCAACAAGAATCCTTTCCTATCTCTCCTCTGAAACTTGAAACGAACAAGTGTGCTTTTGCAACTCTTGCCTGTACCACAACCAAAATATACACTCAAACCCACAAACCAGATCATTACTTACTGCCAAGCTCTGAACAAACACAGAAACAATCACAGTAGATACATAATGATCATTATTTTCTACTCACAGCCTTCATACTAGACATCTGCCAAAAGTTACTTTATTTGCAAAGCTCAAAATTCTTGAAAAGCCAAGATCACTTTGGAGACTTCCTACTTCTCTGAGTATTGGATTACAGTAGTGCACACAACTGACTGACAAGTGAAAGAAACAAACAAAAAAAAATATTATTTATGCTTGCATAAGATCAAAAGCATATACAGGAAATATTTCTGACAATATCAGGACTATTCCTGAATAACCATCCTGTGGAATTGGAGTGGAAATGGAGGGCTCATCTTCAGCTCTTGTACAGAGGCTTGGAAGTATCCCTAATCCTTCCCAGAGCAGAAGAAAGCATGGGCACTGGAAAGACCTGGTGTCAAATGCTGGCTCTGGTGATTTCAGATGAGTCAACGCTTCACCCAGCATTGAATGTGGGAGATTTCTTTTGTAAGCAAACATCAATCAGCACAAAGCAACTGAAGAAATGCAGTTTCAGAATGTGACTGCTGACAATCGACCTCCTGAGCCTGCAGGACCCTCCAGAGTGGTGAAACAGAGACACTGGCTGCAGCAGAATGGCACAAATGGCACAGGCTGGCTCCTGCTTCAACACAACAAATATTTGGGGTTTATTCCTTATTACTGCTACTCTCATTTCAAGTCCTTCTGGTAAAAAAAAGTCGATTTCCCTTTAAGTGTCTTCCTTCTATATTGTGAATGGAAGCATATAAAGAGTTTTAATTATACTTTTAATTTCTGATTTTAATTTCTAATGGTCCTTCATTATCTCTTGGATGCCAGGCATAGTACAAGATACTGTGCAGTCTGCATCAGTGTGTCCAGGTTGTGCCCATCTCAGCACACCCAGCTATAACTAATGCCGGCAGCAATTTATTTCAAAACATTTTAAATTACCATACTTGTTTGTTTGTCTCCATATCCTTTACCTCTGTTCTACTCATTCCTGGTGAACTAGCTCGGTTGGTTGGAACATGGGGCTAATAATGCCAAGGAACACATTGAACACACAAGGCAGGATTGCTAAGCTGTGACTTCAAAAGCTGATTTAATGTCTTTAAGGTACTCACTGTGCAAACCTAGATTTCAAAAGACTAATGAGATGGAACAAATAAGGTCAATCATAGCAAAAGTTGGAAATTATTTCAAGTGAGGGTATCTTGAGTAAGGTGCCAGCCAGAGTTCAGATATCATGTTGCCACAAGCCCAGGGTCAACACTTTACCTCTCTCTGTGTCAGTGCAGCAAATAGTTGAAATGAATTGCACCTAAGAGGGCACACAGCTGAGTAAATCTGCACCCTCTGGGCATAGAGTGCTTACAGCAGTAAATACCTGGAGTAAAACAGAGGTGCCCGAAGGACACGGGGAATGAGCTATACCTTTGTTTGACCTGAGATACTGCTCAGTGCAACTGAAAATCAGAGAGTTCAGGTTTTACCAAACAAGAAACACATTTGACTTGGACAGCATTATTCAGGATGTCATGGTACTCATTAAGTGTAAATCTACAGTAATTCTGTAACAGAAGCTGGAATGACACCAGTTTAAAAAAAGTGAGATTTAGAAAAGAATTAGGCAACCTCCTTGGTTTGTTTTGCATGGACTAATTAACAAGAATTGCAATCTGCACTAATGAGGCGGGTGTTACCTAAGCGTAAGCAGCAAAAAACCAACCTCCTAAGCAATTCCCTGTCTGAACATTAGGTCTTCCTCAAACGTAAAGATAGACTCCATACCAGATTATTTTAATTACCCATAAGCAACAGGGGGGAAAATCACTCACATCTTAGCCATTTAAGTTCAAATTTCACTAGTACACGGATGAGTTGCAAAGACCTCTGTAACACAGCTCAGGATGGAAATTCTGAGAAGCTGTTGAATCTAATGATGCAACAGAGAGATTAAATTTACCTCACAAACCATGCAAATCTGGACAGAGACGATGGAGGAGGTATATCAAAGGTTGGTATTTCAGGGGGAAAATTTTAAATAGTGAAAACATGATTACAATATCAATTTAGAAAATATAAAATCTACTAAAGTCCGACTTCCTTAGTCCACGGAGATCTCAAATGCAACTGCTGAGGGATTGATGCAGATATTCTGAATTCATATATTACAAATGTTTGTACCCAGCTGCTCTGTACCCCAGGAAAAAAGAGCCAAGCTTCATTGTCCATCCACAGGACCTGGCTTCAAATCCTGGCTTCAAGTCCTGGCTCCAACTCCACTCCTTTCTGAGACTCTGGGAAAAGAATTTAACTCCTAATGGCCCAGTAAACAATTTAACTCCTAATGGCCCAGTACTAATGCCAACTAATCCTGCACAAACCCTCTGATCTATCCCGATTCAACTCAGGAATTCTTTTGGAGCACGCAAGTGAACCTGATACTACTTTCTGCTCATCCACTGGGATTGCAAAAATTCACTAAAAAGTCTCCTGTCTCCTCCCAAGAGCAAGCCTTGAGCAAGGCACAGTCTCACAGCCTCAGCTCTACCCAACAGCCTTGTCCTTGGAAAGACTTAGAACCCAGCAGACAGCATGCTGCCCTGCCTGCTCCATCACCCAGGCACAAGTTTGGGCAAACCAGCAGCTGGAGCCAACTGCAGCTGACGATGGCATAAAACAAGCCCCTGTCTTGGTCAAATACTGTTGTCTCGATCTCCCTGCTTTACACAGCAAACCTAAAATTACTTTGCTTCATCCTCTGGATAGCCATCATCTGTGTGATTTAATGAATGGGACCTACATATCCTAGTCTACAAATCTATAAGAACACCCTGGTTCTTGTCACTGCATTCAAAGTGATACAGAGCCAAGAAAAAGTAAAGTTCTTCTTCTATCTCCCCATGTCTACAGCTACTCTGAATATTAGCTCTGCAGAAGTTCATATAGATAACACACACACATGCGTTAAAAACCCCTGCTTTTATCTTCTTCTTGAATTTGTCATGCTTTGGTTTCCAGCCAAATGTTCTTGCCATGTCTTTGACAACAGGATTGAAGATCCCTCTACTCTCAAAAATTATTCCCTGTGTGGGTAATTATAGTTGTCACACCATTCAAAAACCTTCTAAGTACTCACTTCTACCATAATAATTTAATAAATAAAACTAGTCAGGTTTTTCTTTTTCAGTGTAGGTGTTTGTAGACAGAAATTGACTTCTCCATATTAAAAACAAGGGGGAAAAATCCCAACATTTTGGAAGAGAGGTTGGGAGATTTAGTTACTTACTTTGACAAAACGTATGGTCTCCCTTTTTTCTTTTTTCTGTAGCTGGGTTTTTTCCTTCTTTTCTCAGATCCTGTCATTTCTTGTAGTCAAATCAAAAAGTAGGAGGCAGACAGATGAAAATGGCATTTAAAATTCAAACACTTAATTATAAACCCACAAAATTTAAAACTTTCTCTTGAAATTTTCAAACTTTTAATAGTACAAAAATTTGAACCTGAAAAGGTTGCTTTTCTCTTTGTTAAAGCAGCTCTGCATCTGGGCAAGTTACAGTCTCTTGTTAAAATTATACTATTGAAATTAAAATACATAAACATATATTTTTAAAGGCATATTCTCCTCTACTACCCAGCCTCTGAAATGCACTTTGCCTCCTTTCTTTTCCTAATTTCCCTTCTATTTTCATTGCTTCTGATGTTTGACTGTAAGTTCTTCTGCTGTTTTAAGACACAAAGAAAAACATTCAAATGCCACTGAAGGATAAATATATACAGATAAACAAGCATGAGCACTATAAATTTATTACTCTAGCTGTATAACAAGATGACCTTATTTGCAATATATCATATTCATTGGCTGTTACATAGTGTCCTTTGAAATCTGTTAATTCTGCAGTAATGTCTTAATAATATCAAACTGTGTATATTACAAAGCATATATATTATCTCAGGTATTGAAATAACTTCTCATTACAGCATTTCCTAACTCCTACATCCTCATTTGACAAACATTTAAACAATTTTTACCTCATATTTTAAAGTACGGCTGACAAATGCAGAAGATGAATACTTCCAGGAAAACAGGGGAATAGTAATGAGAATACTTTGTGTCTATGACATTGCATTTTTCTGTTTTCACTGTTCACAGTGCTAATACAGTGCTGCTTGAAAATGCAGTTACTGATAGATGCAAATCACTAATAATATCATGTTCTTCATCTCCTCCCTTAAATCTGAGTATTTTTAAAACTAAATTACACTTTAAATACGAGCAGTATCAGAAAACCAATCAGGAGAAGGAACCTAGACTTTATTTTTCCTGTTTTCTCACCCAGAAAAATTGCCAAAGGCATAAAAAATGATTGATTTAATTAATTAATTAATTAATTAATTAAATCCCTTTCCTGCTATCAGTAACAGGAATAAGTGATCTTGGCTTTCCAATCAAAATGAAATTTTAAGAACAGAAAGTAGAGGGAGGGAATAAACATGAAAGTCCACAAGTAATCACTGAGGTCACCTTCTGAACCACACACTGATTTTTCTGACAACAAACCTATTCTAATCTAGAATAGAGGTTGACAATGATGTTCCTGTGGTCACAATACTCCATTGTATCAGCCAAATTAGTGTTTCTTTTATTCATAATGTCCTTGTGTTTTGCTGTCCAAAGTCACTTAGGTGAATTTGCTGAATATATTTTCACAACAGTAGATCAATTGGAAAAGCTTAGGAACAGATAATTATTCCATATCATTGCATTTTACTGCTGTGATAGGACAAACTTATCCAACAGGGGAAAAAAAAAGATCTATTTCAGAGCACACAGGTTTATTTCTTTCTATTTCTGGCTTTTTTTTTTTTCCCTAAATGTCCCTGGCTTTTAGACTTTCATAAATAAAATGATTCACTGCAGGAAATGAAGTGTTAGTGCAGCTTCACGACATTTTGAAGCTACAGCTGTTTCAATAACAAGAGTTTTAGCCCTGAATGTACTAGTAGCACTTGGAGCTGAAAGCATCTATTGAGTGAGGAAGGGCTTGACCCTTTGCTCAGTGACTTCAAAGTTGTGAGTCATATGGCCCAAAAAGAATGCCTGAAGTCTTTACAAATAACAGTGTAACATAACCATTGTGCTACAAATGGCTTCTGTAAAAAGGCACATCTATCACTATGCACCAAACTACATAAAGGAGTCCGAAAAATTTAACCACACTTTTCAAAGGCTAAAAGCACAGAAATAGAAAGCTGCAGTCCTGGACAGCTCAGACTCCCTGATCCAAGAGGTGTTGGTTCAGTCCCGCTGCCATCTGCAGCACAGGCGGGCTCTGGGCTGTGCTCTCCTCACTAAAACATCATTTGTAGATTTGCTAACATCTAAATTTGTAGATTTGCTAACATCTACGTAAATTGCTTTGTCAAAGGAGAACAGTTAGAAATCACAATTACCAACAACTGTACTGTCTTCCATCTTCTTCAGCAGAGATTGCTTCATCTACCAGTTAAAGAATACTCTTTCTTTGCCTCTTAACAAACCTTTTCTCATAGCTTCAGTGGGAGCTTCCACCTCTCAGGAGCCTCAGCCAGGGTCAGCAGGCAATGAATGAATCTCCAAAAAGGAAGGAAATACCTGCAGCTGTTGCTGATCAATTGCACAAGAGGTAACAGCTACTATGAGCACAATCTCATGTCCAATATAATGAAGGTAGAAGGGGGAAATATATTTTAACTACCTACCTAAAATATAATTAAGACGAAGGCAAGAACTTCTCCATAAACAAAACCAGAGAGAACATACTAAAAAAAAATAGAAGAGGGAACTATGTAAAAAGTTGAGAAAATTAATTATCTAGAAAAAAAATAGTAATATTGGTTCCAGTGAAGAAGGAGTGAATAACTGGAAAAGGGACAGAACAAAGACAAAGGCATTAAAACTGCTATGAAACAAAACAAAGGAGACCCTAGGGAAGAAAAGATGGGAATGAATGCTTACTCAACGCAAGAGCTGTGAACATTAGGTATTGGTCTAAATAGACAGTACCAATGTTTAGAAAAGTATTTATATACTAAATTAATCAACAAACATGCTTCCATCTTGTTGGTAATCTATGGTTTATGTAACACCTTTATTAGAAATCTACACAGATGAAACAGATGTCTGTGAGTGGCACAGCATCACTGAGGCAGCACACTGAAACGACCTGGGAAAAAGTCCTAAATACAAGCAATAGAACAAATTCCAGCAATACAACAAAGGAAAGCCACTGTAATGAAACGCACTTCGGAAAGGGTCAATGAATTCACAAGGAGCCTTGACTCCTCAGGAAAAGACATCATCTCTTTATGGTCATATGGGCAGCTTGATTAAAATCTTTTGCTCACTCACAATCATTTTTCACAAAAATCTTTTTGAAAAGATGCACTTTGATCTGTGAACCAAGTTCCTTTCCAGTGAGGAGGCATTGGTTAACTGCATGCAGAAGTACTTTAGTTCTAAGAGAACTCGGGTAATTCATGATTCTTTAAACACACAGAAGAATGAATAATGAAGAATGCAACAAAAACTTTGTCTTCCTTTAGATGGGTTTTTTAATTAACAAATCTACACCAAAAAAAGTGAAAAAGCTGAATCTGACATGAAAAGACCTAATTTTTCAAATAGGTCATGAATAATAAAATGTTCCCCAAAAGGACTGGCTTGCCAGACATGCAAGGGCCAGATGAAACTGTCTGATGACAACCCATCCTTAATTTTCGTGCCTGCAGCAGACTCTAAAGGGTTAAGTACATGAGTATTTTTTCCTATTCAAAATTCTGTGCAACCTATTTCCTTACCTGGAACATCTCATGCATTGTGTTACAGCACAATGAGAGTATTCAGAAATTCTTGCCATTGATTCATTTTCTGTCACTGGTTTTAGGCTGCTGGCTAGGAAAGTGTTACTGTGGAATACAAGTGCTCTGATTAAAATTACTTTGGGTTTTTAATTCACCTCCTCTGGACTTGGGGTGACACAAGCTGAAGTAGAATCTGTCCTCTTCCACTTCTCACATCCTTAAAATAAATCCATGAAATATGGCTTCATCACTCTTTTCCTCAGATATAGGAACAATACTGGGTTAGATCATTAATGTCAGAGAGTTGCTAAAGCCCAAAGCAATACAGTGACTTTGTCTAGCTGAGAGATCAGGTCTATTTTTCTGTAAGGATTTAAAAGGTGATAAAACTTTCCATTCTGGAAGGATGCTGCTATCAAACGTGCACCAGCTTCTTCTGATTTAAACATCTATTTGCATCTGAAAAGATCCTAAATTATATGTGCGCTCCACATGCAATGCTTCACAGTAATCAAATAACAGGGCTAAGAATGACATGGATGCTTCAGTGCTATTTTTTTGTGCTTATGGTTACTGATGCCACAGAGTTACCGATATATCTGCAGTTAAAGACGATCTAGAAAACCACTGCAATCCCCTATGCCCCCAGAAAAGCTGGGAATAAGCTAATACAACTTCATGGGCAGGGAAGTGTCTCATGGAGCTTGTGGCTCCGTCTCAGCTCAGCAGGCCTCCAACTATGATCTCCTCAATCTTGCTCCTGGGGTCAGGTATCCACATAAGAATAACCTGAGCTGTAGGTTCTGGCTTGGTTTATTTAGAATATGCCAGGAAAAAAGAAGAAACTTTCTACAAAAACTGAACTACAGAAGATAGAATTAATATTTTCCAGGCTTGGATTCAGGCTGATCCAACAAGCCTAGCTTTGTCTCACATCTGTGCAAAGATGGAAAATTTGCTTACATTTGCCCTCAGGAAGGGCAAATTGTGTATCAGAATGTTGGTTGAGCAAAAGGAACTTGTGTCCAAATTGTTTCTCAGACTGCAGAAACCAAAGCTCTAAAAGGTTATGGTATCTCCTTGCTGGAAGACAAAAACTATGTTCTTTAATAAAAGATGCTGTTTCAAAGAGGATTTTCTGCTGCATACACACATCATTCCAATTTTGATGAAAGTCTAATAAATAAAATTAGCAGAACTGTCTCTCTCCCTGGCAGGTCATTTTTTATCATACCCAAATTTCTTAACAAGTAGCAATTACCAAGCCACATTGCCTGTAAGTGCACCCAACAGTCACAGACTACAGGATGACATATTATACCCATGAATACCTCACAATTGAAATACATTTTCCCTATGGGACTACCTCACTGCTTGATTTAATTTTTCCTGACATTTGGCCTGGAGCTTCTTTAAAGAAATGAACTTAGGATGGCTTTGCTGACAGCAAAGGACAAACCATGGCTATATACTCAAATCCTACTTAAATCATGCACACTACCCTTTTAAAACACTGATCCTGCATAAATTGTAAGACAGTCACTGGGATCTATTAGTCAGAGTTCATCTTCTACTGTTTGAGGATGAGCTATAGGTCCACATAAGCAGTACAAAAGGTCCAGCATAAATCATACAACTGCAAAGGAATAAACAGTTTCACCAGTGACATATTTATCGATGTGGAAGGAGATATGCCAACTCGTCACAATCCCTACCAGTGTTTTTTACAGCCTCAGTACTTCTTACAATGAATCATCCATATTCTGGTTTGGATTGGTTTCTTTTTCCTTTTCCTCTACAGTGTTTGCAAAAAAAAAAAGGGTACCTAAAAAGATTTAATTTCAAAAAAGAGAGGCAAATGGAGAACCTTACTGTGAACTCGGGGAAAAGAGATAAGTTAGGAATTGGAACACTACAGTGTTTCTAATAAATATCCTGTCTGAAGAGCAGCCAAAAAAGCCTACATTCTTTCCCCAGTTCGGTTATACATTTCTCTTTAACATTATGATGCTGTTATTAATGTTATGAAGTTTTGTGTCTCTTCAAATACTGATGTCTATTTTAAGTGACACATTGACGAGTTCAGAGAAGGAAGTGCTCTGGCTTTGACAGAGGCACAATAATACCACCTATGGAGTGTTTTCCATGGTTTCATGAGAGTGTCTCAATCCTGTGCCTGAGGACCAAATTGTAGCTGTGTGATCTCTACTTCTCTTCGAATCCTTGGTTTCAGTATTGAGGGGAACTGAATATATCACAGGGAGGAAAACTACCCAGTTTTAGCTTTCTAAAACTCAAAGAAATAACTTTTAATTAACTTATTGTCTCAAAAATTCACAGCAATGGTTCCCAAAGAAGAAAAGGATAACTATGGAAAAAATAAAAATTAAGACTGAATTTGGCCTTGCCCCAGTCTCATTCGTCTGAGGACAGATTTCTCTGAGCTCCACATCTTCACCTCAGAGTGGTCTAACAATAAATGCTCCTCAACACAAACCCATCCAGGGCTGGCATTCCACCAAGACATCAAGTAACTGCCTGTATGCCAACAGGAGCAGAAAGTATTTCATCTACAAGCAGACTGGTCACCCAGGAAGCAGTGAAACACTGTGACAAGTTAAAGCAAGGAAAACACTGTTTGTAGATACCACTACACTAGATGCACTCTAGGTTCTCTGGCTCTCCTTGGACAATTTGAAGCACTTCATCTAAAGAGAAATTTTTCAGGTATTTTATAATCTGTTCCACACTATTATCCCTAAACCAATTATTTTCTCATGCTCTTTTACTTTTCTCCCAATCTTCTTTTCTCTTTGCCCTCTAGAGCAGCTTGTCCACAAGCAGCAGGTAAGAACACAGGCACAGAATAACCCACGTCTGGGTTAAAAATGATTAGTTCAGGATTAAAAGTGGCATTGACCAATCTTTGAATACATGAATGTTTGAAAAAGTGACAAAATGCTTTAAAGCAGCTTAGATCTGTCCCATGAATAGCAAAACAGAGAATTTGGACACTCTCAAATGCCCACTATTCACATTTCTCATTCTTTCAAATGCACAGCCTGTTTGTTTGTAGAAACCATGGGACAATATGCTCCAGGATTATGCCTCAAGAATAATCTCTTTCCTTTTTCATGCATCTACAGGATTACCAATGTTCTTGTTATCAGGGTATATTTTGTGCCCTGAGCAATTTTTTAGAACATCGAGAAACAATCCCGTGCTTGAGTTCCTGCTTATCACACAAACTTTGGATGAAATGTTCTCACTGAAAACATGAAATTAAATTAATGTAAACTACCACAAAGTAAAGAAATGGAAAGGTTTCCGAGATAAAAAGATTGCCTACATAAACCATTTTTCACACTGTGTTTTGGGAAAAAAAAAAAGTCTCCCCACCTTCAAAAATAAGTGAAAAAGTTTCAATTCAATCTTTGAAATACTTTATTTTAAAAAGGAAAAAAAATGCCTTTTAAGCATTTAGGTTTGCGTGAAGAACCTAGTTTGAATCATACCTTTCAAGAACAAATGACAGCTCCTTCCAGTTCAAATGAATTGAACTCTTTTTCAAAAACAGGATTCTTTTTGCCGAGCTCTTACTCTCTATTCTGTCCCTCTGGCACATCTGATCCGTGTCTCCCTTTGCCCATGTTACTCCCAATAATGATGATTTTCACTCTCCAATACTGTAACTCGAGCTCCTCATCTTTTCCTAGGTCTCTTTTGCTTGAGGCAGTCAGAACTAAGATTACTTTAAGACCCATATTTTTTCCTAGGTATGTAGGAGATCCTTGGTGTGACCAAAGCAAAACTTTCAGTTCTCTGCTTCCATCTCATATATTTAGGAGAGGACGCCAGGCAAGGTCAGTCCCTCCATCACAACTCTTCATGCTTGGTAGAACCATGACCTCATTAGAGGACCCAAATGATGATAGTTCTGTGTCAGATTTTAAATTCAAACATGATATGGTTTGCAAAACGGTAAGCAAATTTGTTCCTTTACAACACTGTAAACCTTTTAAATCATGTGTAAGCAGCAGAACAAACCTCTATATTGCTAGGGCAGAATAAGATATTTTAGTGCCAACTCTGGTCCATTAGATTTTAATTGGCTCCAGCTGGCAGTCCCATAAACTATAACATTTTTTACCTGCAGCTGAGCAGCTGTCCACACAAAGTGAAGAAAAAAATTTCCTACCCAGGAAAAAGAAGAAAATATGTAGCCTGTCACTTCTTCCTTACAGTCTACAAATACAGAACTACGTACAGCTGTGTACCTGATTAAACAGCTCCTTCAGAGTTCCTTTTTATCCAAAATCTAAATAACCTCAAAACCTTACATTCTGCAATGTATTTACACAAAGAGCATCTGTCATTCAAGCACAGTTCTTCAAGCAATCTGTATAACACTGTATGAGTGAGAAAGTTAAATTTAACTCAGAAACTTAATAAGAACTCAGAAACAGAAATGAACAGGGTTTTTCCAACTCTCAGCCTCTGCTTTACCTGCCTGGCTAGATGCTCTATGGGGCAGAGCACCTCACTGCTTCTTGGGGGCAAACTGAACAGGCATTACAGCTCAGACTGGAGAATTCACTGAAATTTTCCCATTCAGGTAAAAGGGATTTATTCACAGAAACTATGAACTGAATTAGCTCTGCCACTACAACAATGAAGTAAAATTTTAGTGAAGTACAGACAACTGTCTACATATTGCCTATGTATGTGTAGCTAGAGAGAAAGATACCAATTACAAAGAGCTCAAAAAAATTATAGCAGCTTCATCAAATTCTTATCTCATTGTAGTAAATCTGGAGTAACTGGAAAACTAAAGAAATTTCAGGTTTTCACTAACAAAGAATAACCAAGATGACAACTTGGTCTGCTAGATTTCAACTGTACTATTACCTTTTTCTTTATTTCCCTTTGAGAAGGAACTAGGAGGAGAAAAAACCAACAGAATTTCAGTCTGAGGTGCAAATCAGGTCTTTTCAGCTAAAGAGTCTCACCCGTATTACTGCTGACAGTGTCAGTAACAGACATGGTGCTGTCTCCTGCAATCCACCCCAAAAAGAATAGGGTGGGAGCCAGGCAAGCCTTTCAGAAACACCTCGGCATTCCCCGGGGCCACTGCTGAGCCCCCTCTCCACCACAGCAGTACAAGAACAATCCTGCAGGCACTGCCAAATGACCAGCACACAAATAGCTGCAAAAATCCCCCTTTCCCAGCTAATATGTGCAACACCTGTAAGAGCAATGTCACCAACTCCCCTTTAAAATCTTGGAACTCAAATGGGCGTTGTGTTGTCACCCTGTGGAGCATGCAAGCCCCGTTCTCCTGCCTCCCTTGTTCTTGTCCCGATGCCACGAAGGTCTGTTGAGCCAGGAAAACCACACGGAACCATGAGCACATGCGGGGGTGTACAAGCCTTCAGAGCTTGAAGCCTCAAAGATTTTCCCTGCTCGGAGCACCCAGGAGGATGTGAGGCTCGGCTTCCCACCCCGCTCAGAAATGAGCAGCCTCACACTCTGGCATCCCTCCTCCCTACACACGTGCCAGCAATAAAGCAAACAGTCAGAGCTATTTAAAAAATGACTCTAACGATGTAAATTAGACAAACATTAATAAACCCAGCAGGTTATTTCCCTACTGGAAAAACCATCATAGATCAGAACAGATCTCACATTGGTGATTCATATTGTTATAGAACGCCTGTGTCTGAAAATACAAGTTCCACATGAGACTTGCATTGAAAACACCTTATCTGTCAGGACCGCCTATATTATTTCTGAAGTACAAAGAGGCCAATAAAAGAGCTGTATTAAAACAGGGCCCCTGTTACCAGAGTGCTTTGATTAAATGTTTGACTTACAGTTTGCTTTATTAAGCAAAGCAAATACTGTCAGCTTTCCAGCTTTCTGAACTTTGAGTCATTTTTTAACATTAGGGCTTGCCCAAACCTCCTCATGTCCTACAAGCCTGGAAACTGTACATAATGCAACCCTGCAGGTTATATTTTATCCTACTGTAAATTGTTGGCTGCCTGATTATATAAGGGTTAATTTACCATTAGAGGGATCTCTTAAAGCTAGACAATAGAGAGACTGAAGAATCAAAGGTTTTGCTCTTGAGAAAGAAGGTTGATGCCAGACAGTTACTTCTCGTTTTAAAAGAAGCACATAATCTTATATTAAAATCTAATCAAAGGATTCTCAAATTCCTAATATTTTGGTTAATTATGTCATTTCTGTATGTGAAATAATACAAATAATAATATGTGATTCTCAAAAGAAGAACACTAAGGAACTATAGACTAACAGCCAACAGACACCAAAGTTCAAGTACTTTCTTCCTACTTCCATAATGGAGAAAAACTTAAGCATGGAGAGAAGCTCCTCAAACACCTGGAACAGAATGTGTATCCATGGGACTATCAGCATGTCCGTGGTGGGTGAGGCTCCCAAGCACCTACCAGCAGTGGTCTACCCTTCCAAGGCTTTCTCCAAATATACTGGCACAGCTAATGCTGACTTTGGAGTTTTGATGACCATTTGAGCACATGAGATTTCTCTTTCCCAACACTATCTTCTGCACTATCTATCCTATTACGAATGATTAATTCTATGCTAGAAACAAAAAAATATGGAAGCAGACCAAACTACTACTCCAAACACTGCTTTTAAATCTGATGTCAGCAACCAGCACACAATTCTGAACAGCCCTAGACTACGTTACTTCACAAGCTGGATAACTTTAGACTGCTACAATGAGATCGTCACTGACCTAGTAAAGGAATATTTGCCTCCTGCTTGCTTCACATGTAGACAACTCTATTCAGACATTTAAATTCAAAAACAGAATCTTACCCTAAGGTCTGGAGGGGTGATGCAGGCTCATGTTTTACTGAATGCATTGTCATGTAAATTTTTCCACCCCAAAGAGAGAAGTGGCATCATGAGGAGTGTGGGGAACTTGGCACAAGAGACAGATTTTACCAAAGATCAGTTTGCTAAGTCACAAATGAAAATAGTACATGCTGTTCCTTTTGCCTGCAACCTGTAAGTAAAAAATAAGTTTTAGGTAGGTAATTTAGCCATTGTTCCTCACTTACAGTTTAGCTGTTCTGTTTCACTGTTGACTGTGAGGCCACAAAGGATTTAAGCATGTCATTTAATCATTCTCCAAAAGACAAGCTGAACAATGTCACATCTTTATCATTGCATATGGCATCACTTACCCTGATAGCTGTAAAAGCAAGAATCACTGTTAGGCATTTAATCCTGTCAGACAGGGATATTAACCTGCTATTTTAGAAGCTATTGCCATCTGATCTGTAGTACTGACAACGATGGCTTCCCAAGGAACAATTCCTTCCGCCAAACCACTGAACGGTACAAATAGCTTTGATGGAAATGGAATTCTAGAGCCAGTCAAGAAAACTTTTGATGCAAACCAAAGTTATTTCAGTAAATATAGTGCGGGAGGAAAAACAGGCTCTTTAAAACATTCATTAGCTTCCTGTAGTACATAACAAGTTCATCTCTTTCCTTCATCTCTAAGCATACACACATATATTATTCACTTATCTGTGCCTACAAGGATAAAATCAAAGAATGACCTCATGCCACACTTAATGTCCCAGCCAGGATCTCAATGCCAAAGTACACTTAAAGGGGGAGAAGGTGAATAAACTGAGGATTTTGAGTAACATATTAGACGTTTGCTTGATTAGTACTGAGCTGAGACTAAACACAACTGCAGGAAGCAACTAGACTCTGGATTCTGGGCAGGATACAGCCAAACCAGCTGGACTCAGTTGACAATGACTCTTTTCAGACATGAGATGTTTCATTCATATTTCACACAATGGCTACATGAGTAATGAACAGATGGGTTTGCTATTCGCACCACTTAGTGGAGCATGAAATGATGCACTGACAGGTAGGAGAGAGAAGAATTCGAAGCAGGTGTTGTAGTAACACTATGACAGCATACAGTATGTCAAAATGCAGGGTGCAAAGTACTTAACTAAAATGTAGTCAGAGGCTTCAAAATGAGAAGTATTATTTAGTAGCTAAAGTTTTTAAATTATTTTTCAAGCTCAAAGGGCAAAAATTATAATGAGCTAAGACATTTTGGAGTGAACTCTAACTAATCTATTCAGGCCTGTATGTGCTTCTGTACTAATGGAAGAGAGACAAGGATCATTCATGTATTTGTGCCCTCCAAGCCTGACTGCTGCAGCGCATGGGACTGAAAGCTGGAGAGGTCTAACAGACTCCAGCTGGTGTAACAGGCAGCTGCCCAATTAGTAATGGGTTTGCTGTCTCACAGACATGTTGGTGCTCTGGATACTGTACTTGCTGAAGAGAGTAAAGCAAAAAAAATAAACAAAACAAAACAAAAAAAAAACCTACCAAACAACCAACAGATTTTTTATTTTCAAATCTATCCTACTATTTGACTCTCAACTGGAAACTCCAGGATTGAGTTTCTGCCACTGTATGATGCTGTCTGGGACTGGAAGCTGACTTGCCTTGTAAAGCTAACCGGAAGCAAACCAAAAGCACTGTTTAAAATAACACCAGCTTCTCTTGGATTTAAGTAAAATCATGCCAAATCTCTCTGAGAAGGAAAAAAAACTCAACTGCAAATTACATTTTATATTCTTTTTAAGTATTATTAATGACTTTTTAAAAATAATTCATTAATTTACGACTGAAGGTTTTTAATATTTTAACAAGGAATGCATAGCAGATTTCATTTCTTCCTAAAATATTTCAATAAAATATTAACATTTAATTATTACTAACAAAATACAATGTAAAATATTTTTGTTATACAAAAACAAAAACAGTGCAGTTTTTGCTGCAACCATCATAATGTGAATGAAATGAAAAATAGCTTCTCTTCCTTGAGGAAATCTGTCTCTGTATGAGAACCTTTGCTTGGGAGCAGTGCACCTCCTCATATGCCATTTGTCCTTGGGGTTTTACCCATATTACTTACCTCCTTGGCCTTTTTATCATACTTTTGGATAAACACATTGCAAAGACAATATTTTGGGATTGACACACCTTCCATTTCCACTGTGTGAATGAACAGCAGCTCCAAGGCTCAACGGCCATGCAAAGCTACTGTTAGTGAGACAGAGCTTGGATCTCATGTCCCTGCTGCTTCCAAACTTTATGGCACAATAAAAAAGAGCAGCTGTTAACTTGGAAAGATGAGATGTAATTAACGGGGGGTGGGACACACGTATTTCCCTGGAATCTGCGCACGGTCCTGAGCGAGCCCAGCTCCCCGGGGCGAGGGCTGTGTCTCCTCGCAGAGAGGGCAGGAGCGCCCTGCAGCTGCGGCTCCCGGCCCGGCACTGCCGGAGGAAGGAGACTGCCATCTACTGAGGCAGCCCGTCTGCTGGCAAACAGGGAGTTAATGCCAGGGACAGGGGAGTCCTGGGTAAGGCAAGGACTTTAGAGAATTCCCACTGACATTAGCTGTTCACACTAACAAAGACTTAACAGGAAACAATCATTTCAAGTAAATCTTTTTCTTCTCTTCCCTCCCTACCCAGCTACTTTCCCTTAGTCAACAAACTGACTTTCTAATGGGAATTATTCATTCCATGTATACTTTTGCAACATCTAACCCCTGTAATCCTTTTTTCTGAAGGACAGAGATTTGTGTGCCTGCTATTTTGCTGCACTGAAGAAGCAAAGCAAAAAGGTGAAGTATCACAAAAAGAAAACAGAAAAGGAGAGTGGAGTGTTGCAAGAAGGAAGGCTTTTGAGTGCTCAGAGTTCACCACAACACTTATATGAAGCAGTCAGTGGGAAAAATCAGAGAAAAAGTAGTAAAACATAGAGTGAATAAAAGAACATTGCCACAAATAGCTCATCCCCACTGACAGAGAAGTGTATTCCTACAATTAGGATAGAGCTTAATAAGCCTGACCACTTGAAAAGCATCTCAAAGCAAAGATCTCAGAGCAATTGCAAATATTAAGGTTACTTCTTGTACCTCTGCATGATCAACTATTAATATCCATCAGACCAATGATGTTCAGGGTCTTGCAGGACCCAACTGTAGTTAGATTAGAAGCCTCAAAACAATGCAGTGACGTATGAATTATTGCTTCCTGTTTAACCAGAAAAAAAACCTAAGCAATAAAAGAATTATTTCAGAAGATGCTGCATGCTTCTATATTCCACTATGTTCCACTGATTTTTCTGGAAACGCAGAGAGTTCCTACAGCAAACAGAAATCTGAAACATTCAGTCACGAATGTCTGTATAAGTATACAGTTAATTACAGAAATAGCAAGTGCTGGGAACATTGGGTGTCCAAAATGAGAAACAAAGTTGTGGGTTTACATTACGAAACTAGGTGGCTTATATAAGCACCTGGTTGAAGAAGAAATAAACTTAAAATTTTGTCCACATGATTTTTCAAATGTCATCCAGCAAGCAGATCTCAAAGCTGGAATGAGAATATATGAATTTTTATCCCTAAACAAAAATCCCATCCCATTCTTCTCACAATGGAAAGTGAGACAAAGCAAGAGGGTAATTATTTTATCATGGGATAACTCAATTCCATTTAGCTAACTCTGCCCTGACGGAAATAAAACTTTTCCGCTTTACATCTTCCCAGGGCTGTTAGAACAAGCATTACTGCATAATTTCAGCTGACTGCACCTGTTCTTGACAATGTCACTTCCCAACTGTGCAGAGATTTGGAAATGGCTATTAAACACTCATCAAAGAATAAAAACAAAATTGAATCTAAATGGACTGTGCTACACTCCATGGAAGAGAGACAGCTGGCAGAGCTGCACTGCACGGAGGCCTCCTGTCAGGCTCCACAAGGAACGTCACCCAGCTTCACTGCTGGCGGGTCGGCTGTAGTGGCAGACTCCCACATTCCAGGTTATCTGCTCAAATCGATTCTCCACACACAGCACGAGACATCTTCCTTGGTTTCTTTATAACAGGCTGCTGAATATGACTGTGATGAGAAGCACCGGAGAAAAAATTAACCCAGCTAGTTTGTTAAAAAAGTATCAATATCACTGTTCATTTTTTATCTTATGTTCTTTCTAGTAGGACCACTCACTTTCACCCATCATTCAAGACAGAAATGCTTGAAATAATTTCCTATACTATAAACCCTCCAGGAATAAACAAATAAGCTCATGGGAAAGTCCACATTTGCTTATTACAGCCAACATTTTTATTTGTTTCAATTGTCTATTGCATAGACACAGAGATGCCACATTCTCCCATCTCCCAGGGAGGTCCTGCCATTAGCTAGGTGCTTTAAAGAGCAGTGTAGGAAGTAGGTACAAACCTGATGGATCCCATTCCTACCAGCAGATTTGCCTTACAGGCAAGTTTGAGAAGGCTCCAATACCTGGCCTGACTTGATTACAAAGCCATTACCATTTTTGTCTTGCTGCAGTTATGCATATTTCCAGCCATTTCAAGCAGTGTCTTGTATGATTTGGAGCTAAAGACTCTTAGAGAGATGTGTGGACATTTTTCTGCTCAACTACTATACACTGTTGGTAAAGAACTGATTTCCTCACTATCCAAACTGTTGAGCTACAAGTGGAGAGGGTGAGGGAGGAAACCTCAGGGGAACAGGTCTGATCTCATCTCTTATCAACGGTTCACTGCTGCCAAATGCAGCCATCAGAGAAAATCTAGCAAACCTTAAACACTTAAAAATGGAAAGATTGCACATCCCCCAGAGAAAAGCTGATGGGATACAGAGCTTTTCACCTCCAGGTCACAAGCTCAAATCTGGCTCCTCTCAGAAGCAACAAGACTACCAGGCTGTTCCTCAGCTGGGTGGAAGGAGGTTCTTCAACCAGCCAAGCCCTTGCTGCTAGTCAGAGAGCTTTGCGAAACATTCCATTGCACACCAGTCCTGCTCTGAGATGAGGCTGCAACTTCTGCATGAAGAACATCTTGCCATCACAGCCACGGCATATTAGTGTTGAGGATGAGGCAGAAATACACTGCCCAGGATGCTTATTTAAATTTCAACACTTTCATCTTCTGTCATGGTTGACAGCTCCCAATCCAGTGTTATGTACTAACCTCTTTTATTCAAGATGTTTTTCTCACTGTTTCTGCTTCATATAAATGGCCTGACAAACTCCTATCAAGCCTCAGAGGGAAGGCAATGGAAAAGAATGCAAATAAAACAGTAGCTAAACTTTGAGGCTACAAAATAGTGTTTCTTTCATACAGTAATACTGTGGAACTGCCTCCCACACACTATTATAGATGTCACATATATAAATGGATTAGAGAAATTAGAGAAATGAGTAAGAGTCATAAGGTCTGCTTTAATGGGCACTAGAACAGGACTACTGAGACTTGGAACATGTACTAATTCCAACTGAAGTCAAAATTAACATCTCCACCTGCTGTAATGGCATGAGGACAGATCTTTTCGTTAGAATTTAGTGAAGCTAGTGGAAAAACAAGTGATAAATTCAATTCCAAATATCCAGATGCATATTTAGAAGCATAAAATACAATGGAAAGGATTTCTGGAGGTCATAAGATCCAATGCCCTGATGAAAGCAGGGTCAACTTCCGAGTCAGAGCAGGCTGTTGTGGGTTGTACCAAGGGAAACAGTGAGGAGCCCACAGCATGTCTGGACAACTGTTGTAATGCTTAACCATCAATGGCTTTTATGGTAAAAAAAGTTTTTACTAATATCTAATAATATTTTTATGTTCTTTATACAAGCAAAGGATCAAGAATTTTCCCGAACTGCTACTAGTCCCACCTCAACAGGAAGGAAAGTTTCTGATTACATCGGATGACATATTGTGTCCTCCATTTTTTACCTCCTCTTAAACAGAAAAAAATACAGCAGAAAAAAAAGGAAAAAAAAAAAGGAAAAAAATCAGCCTTTTTTTGTTATCTCAGAATCCATGACACTAACTGCTATGATTATCTCCAACACCAGAAAGGAAAATCTGTGTAAGCAGTCAACAGTCCCAGGATCAGACTTACAGATGGTGAGGCTGTCTGTGAGTATACTATTTTCTGAGGCATTTCATATATATATATATATATATAAAAATCCCACTAATATCTGGTCTATGATTTTTTTTTGCAAATTTTCATTCTGGAGTTCCATTCCTGTTATTCAAAAAATCACAGAAATTATGCCTTAGGAGATTATTTCCATAATGGCAGAATGTTTTTGGTGACAGCACAGTTTGCTGCAAGTGATGTTATCAAACATAAAATCTCTGCTATATTAACTTCATCACAGTAGTCCTTTGGGATACTTTACTGAAGTGTATTCCTATGATAAAACTCAAATTTAAAAATAAAAATTACCAGAGCTATATTTAGCCCTCTGTTCTAAGCAGCATAAGATGCTGTTAGAACTACACCTCCAATATCTTCAGGAATTTGCTACTTAGCAGTAATTGCCAGCAATGCATGAACAAAATACAATTCTCTCAAAGCATTTGATGGAATAAAAAGTGGCATTATTTTCCTCGAACTAGAATCTGTTACAGTATTAATGATTTAGACATTCAAAAGCTTTCAACTAACATTCAGATAACACAGTGGAACACAATGTCAATATTTATAAATAAACAAATACATTAAGACAATAGCAACAAGAATTCTCTTCTACTAATTGACTTCTCTTCCATAAAGACAGCATGAACTGCAGTTCACCTTGACTCTTCTCTGACATTAAGATACAAGCATTCTCAGGCAAATTCAGTGTTACTAGGGGGAGAGGAGGGAATATTTGGGAGGAAAAAGGAAAGAACAAAACCTGCTCAGAAACTGCTGAATTTCTGATTAAAGCTCTTTTTTCCAAAATAACTGGGGATTTCACATGCTTAATTTCACAAGGAATACTGAAGGGACTTGACTTGCAAGTAAGTGTTGAGGACCTTCAAGATCATCTAGTTCCAATTCCCCTGTCATAGCCAGAGGCACCTTCCAGCGCACAGCAGGTTGCTCAAACCCCCATCCATCCAGCCTGGCCTAGAACACCGTCAGAGATGGGGCATCAACAATTTCTCTGAGCAACCTGCTCCAGCATCTCATCATCATCACTGTAAAGAATTTCCTCCTATTATCTAACCTAAACCCACCCTCTTTCAGTTCAAAGCGATTTCCCCTTGTGCTGTCACTACATGCCCATGTCAAAAGTCCTTCTATACCTCTCTTGTAGCTGCCTTTAGGTACTGGACCCATCTTTTCTCTAGGCTGAACAAACCCAACACTCTCAGCCTGTCTTCATAGCAGAAGGTCCAGCCTTCTTGCGGTCTCCTCTGCACTGGCTCCAGGACGTTCCTCTCCTTCCTGTGCCGGAGCCCCAGAGCTGATGCAGCTCTGCAGGTGGGGTCTCAGGAGAGCAGAGCAGAGGGGCAGAATCCCCTCCCCTCCCTCCCCTGCTGCTCCCACTGCTTTGGGTGCAGCCCAGGACAAATTTGGCTTTCTGGGCTGTGAGTGCACATGGCTGGATCATGTTGAGGATCTCATAAACCAACACACAATAATATTATACACTCATGTAGCACAGGACCTGAACGCGATACCTTACCCAGTGGCAGCTGATGACAGAAGTCAGTGAGACAGCACATAATTACCCAAGCTGGAATTTTGCCCAGATACCCGAGTTAACAACCTAGAACATACATACCATGGATCTTTAATTACCACCAGTGCTCATGACCTAAGTTTTATGCATCATCTGAAGTGTGCCCTGGGAAATAAGCAAAGTCTCCAGTATACATGATTGAATGAAAAACATAAAGATTTTGGTGATTTGTAGGGAGAAAGGCAAAGCACTGGGTAGAACTGCAAAGATTTCTCTAGGAAGGTAATAGGGATACAAAATCTGATTTTTGTCACAAATGATTTTCAGCTGGCAAGATCTCTTTGAGAAAAAAAACAAACAACAACAACAACAACAACAACAACAAAACTACAAAAAAAAAACCACAAAAAAACCAAACCCACACACAAAAAAACCCCCACCCCTTTTCTTTCATCAGTCAAAGCAAGTTTGATGATGCTGCCTCTTGATTTAATGTTGCTCTACCCAGGTATAAAAGGGAATTTCAAAGCTACTCTACTATTTAAAGAAACTCTTACTTCCTTAAATCTTTTACAGAATATATTGATTGCATTACCAATAGACCAGAAGCACTGTTTGTTAAAGAATTTCTGTTGTTACCATCTTCACCTAACTGTGATTTTCTATTTTTCCTTTTCCTCTGTATTGTGATTCTTAGGAACAGTGAATTGTAGATGCACTCCCATTGTCGAAAAAGGTTTTATTTCTTCATGTCTCTTAACAAACATGTTTCGGCATTCTTTAACATGAGTGAAATTGAT
This sequence comes from Donacobius atricapilla, assembly GCA_013397315.1. NCBI lineage: Eukaryota > Metazoa > Chordata > Aves > Passeriformes > Mimidae > Donacobius > Donacobius atricapilla. The sequence goes on along the minus strand of WBMY01002815.1, from coordinate 420,287 downwards.
TTATGTAAAATATTGTTTAGACAACAGCTCTACCAGAGAGATTATGAGAAAGAGAACAAAACAAGGTTTTCCTTGAGAATCTACTGTGATTCATCAGTGAGCTGGCTACTTTTTTAATTGGACAGAACTTGCTTTGTTATTGCCTGTCTATTAAAACTATCCACTGCAACAGTATATATATAGCACTGAACCTACTCTCACATGAGAGTTGGGGAACAATTGACAGGGAAAAAAAACAGTGGCTTTAAACTGGTTTAAAACATTTTATTTTTGTTCCAATTTTTTTAATTCATTCTGACTAGGAAATTGGAAGAATCATTGCTATTCATTCAGATTTACTCCTAAGCCCTAGAGAGGTTGTTGCCCACAAGACCATCCATTTTATGCATGCTAGAGTTAAGGAGGTAGCAAATCAGGCACCAGTAGAGCCACAGATGCCTGTGTCAGAGCCTGAGCCCCTTCTCTGACACTGTGCTGAATTACAGAGATTGCAAGGTAAAATGATGTGTTCATTTCCTTACCTTTTCTTTGTTAATGTGTCATTCTCCAGTTATTTTTCTCTGTATATTTTGGCTACAGCACAGATGACCCATTGTAATTTGCCTGCAAAGTCTCACTTGGAAGGTCTCAGATGTTTGGTTTTACTCAGAAATGTGACTGCATAAAGATTTCACATTTTTATTGCTATTTTCCTTTTACTCTACTGCCCTTGTAGAGTCTCAGTGAAACCTGTTCAGTGGAATAACACGAGCAGGGCATGCTGCTTTCTGCCCCTGCTCGTCCTGCAAACCTAACTCAGTGAACAGAGGAGGAACTGGATTTTGTTCTGGCTCACACTTTGTCAGCAGGACCGTTAATGAAGTTCCAGCATTTTCACCGGCACCACCACATTAACAGAAACTTGTTTAACACTGCAGTAGCAAAGAACAAAAGTAGAGTAGGAACCCACAGTGCTGCTGCGGCACTTACTTTATCCTCCAGTTCTCTTTGAAGGATGGATTAAATCCACAGCTGAAATAAACATCTCCCTTGGAAAAAAAACCCTAAATCCACAATCCAAAAAAACCTTCAACATACAGAATCTCTCTTTACTGTCTGTGTTAAATGCAGCTTTTCAATAGCATTACTCTGCTGTAAAATCAAATAGGATCTCCACATCACAGCAATTCCTCAAAAATGGTGATTAGCTATTTGTTAGTTGTTTATAATTTGTGTTACTATTCAGAAATACACTCTGTTAAATAAGAAGAAGACAGTTTTGACAGTTTCTGGTTTTGCAAACAATAAATCACACGTTGGGAAATACTCTGGCCATCTTCAGGCAAAAGACATTTTAGTAGAGTCTTGGGGGTTTAGGTGTTTATCAGGTTTTTGATTAGAGTTCTGGAAGGGTTACCATATTGCAAACCATAGTATCAGTAACAGAGTTTTGTTTTTTCTTTTTTTATTAATTTCAGGCCAAGAAAACCAGTCAAACTTCTTTTAAATTAAGATGCCAGAATACTACTAATGTTCAAGAAAATATTTAGGATTTTAAAAACGAATGTAAATCTATTACCAAATAGATGGACAAAGTTCTCTTATGTATGGGCAAAAGGACAGGAAAAAAACCCTGAGAACTGTAAAGTGAAGACACCTCTGTGTGAATGAGTTTAAGTGCTTGTACAGGCAATTAGAGATCAAGTAAGCAACCAACAGCAACTGAGTTAGTACCATAATTCTGATACTTCTTTGGCTTTTAGGCACTTATTAGAAGCTTAGAGTTTTTGTGAGCATTTTTCCTACAGTAAGCCTTAACATCTACAAGAGGTTTTCAAAATCCTATTCATTACCAATGCCAAGAATATGAAAGGACATTACACAGCACACACAGGCAGGAGCCAATTCATCTAAACTCAGCATGAAAATGTGCTGTTACTATTCAAACCAAAGGGCACAACATGCAATGAAGCACTGGCTGGCCTTTGTTGCTGAAGAGTTGATCAAATTATCAAAGTAATTGTAGGGGGTTAGATTTGTTTTGTTTTGGTTTTTTCCTTACAGAATTTTTTCCCATAAAGTCGCTAGGAGACTAATTACTGGGTGCACATGGGTGCTTGACCAAAACAATACAAGTGGCTGAAGGAAAGTGCAGCACTGCAGCTACACCCTTTTGTCGTCTCTGAGAGTTTTTCTTTCCGAGGGAAAAGAGATACTGTGANGGAGGGAGGGGGTTTGAATTCTCCATTCCAAAGGGAGGTCTTGCCTCCCCAGCAGACACCTGTCTTTTCTAACCAAGACAGTAATATATATCCTGATTTAAAAGAAAGGATTGGGCGGGGGGGGGGCCAGTAAACTGAATTTTAAGATGAATAAAAAAGCTTTCTTAAAGACTAGCAACTGAACTAAAACTTCAATCATTTTTGTGATTTAGGGTTTCTAATACACCACTGAAAAACAAGGAGAACAGAAAGCAAGGTAGTACAGGCAGTCAAATCACTGACATCTCACTGGAGATCTCTGTGAGCAATCAGGGCACAATTATGGGATGAGCCTCATGAGCACACACTCATAGGAAGCCACCATGGCTCAGCTGATTTACTGATTAAAAAACACCTGTCGTGAGTCTGAGTCCTCTGAAGAACTATGGTGCAAAGAGAAATGAGACTCAATTCCCAGAAGGCCCAAATCCAGAAAGTCATTGGTTAGGTACCAGCAAAAGAACATGAAATAGCTAAGGCAGTACCTATCCGTCCCTTGTCCTGATGCAGGACTCCTGGACAGACATTCACAAAGCAAATTATGGCCTGGGGAAAAAAGTCAATCTTAAATAAATCCATGGATGACAAGGTCTCCAGAAGATAAAAGCCTACAGAAGGTAATCCAGAATGACGATCTGTTTCTTTTTGAAAGAAGTGAACAAGTGTGAAACCTGACTTCTCAGCATCAAGTTAGCTCATGAATACATCTGGAATACTGACTGCTGTCTAACCACAGGGCCACAGACACACAGAGAGATCTCACAGCAAGAGAAAAGTCCTCAGACAGATGCCAGGACAACTGAAACAGAAAAGAGTGAAAAAATCCTCAATAGTTGGAGATTATTTTCAACCTTAATTGACGAGAACATTGTGTGTGATCTGCAATTTTATCCTGATGGACATTTCATGTAGGGAAGCTCCAGTCCCAGCTCTGCTTTCAGATCCCCTGGACACCACAGTCCCTTACTCTGAGGTTACTCAAAGTTAATCTCGGCTCTGCAACTGGCCCAGGAGCTACAGCACATCACCCAAACCTCCCGCAATTCAGATAATTCACCTATACAGTCCTTAATCAAAATATATCTTGTACATAAACTTTAATTTAAAGCACTGTTATGTCCTTAGATGTAGGATGATAATTATATAATTTACATTTATATCACACATACATTACACATGCTCCTCTCATTGTGCTTTCATTAGGTAATCCTGGTATAAACCTACAGTGTGGCTGGGCAGTGTTTTTAACCTCTTCTTTCAGTAATATGCTCATCCTGTAATAGCCTTTTACCCTGCTGTTTGCTGGAGATTTTTTTCTTCTTTTTTTTCCCCATTTTTTTCTGCTTCTCATTACTTGGCAGCCCAAAAGAAGCAGGGTTTGGATTAACTTTCAGGGACTCCATCAAGGAAGTACAAAATACTAAAACCCATCCAGCTCAATACTTATTTCATTTAATGTCCAATGGAATGTTTATTGGTCAAGGCACTTTGTTAATGGCAAGGGCACTTTATCTAAAAAAATAAAGCTGAACAGGATAAGGATACAAGTTTGGATATACACTATACTTATAGGGAGTGGTTTTCATAACATGAACATATTTGTCTCCTACAAGCAATTACTTCAATGGCCAAAGAATACAGAAAAGTAAAGAGAGCACTTATAACAGTGAATCACATTTTGTTTTGCAATTCATTGTCAAAAATTCACTCAAAAAATAAAAGAACAAACAAAGGAAAGAGGTCAGCTAGGGTAGTCTAGCTGCAGTGGAGGAAAATGTCCATGTTAAGTGCAGTGTTAATCAATGAAGCTTAGCGAATTTTAAAGACAAATGTTAACCGATACTTCTTCATAAAGCAATCAAAATATGTTTTTGCAGCACCTTCTTTCCTTCACTTTACTCTCTCTTTGTTCCTTTCAGAGAGGGCTATGGAAAATGATTTGGTATAAACAGGGGATTACTTTCCTCTCTCATTGCTCATTCCCCATTTGCTCTGTTTTGACAGCACAGCCCATTATTAAAGCAATAACACAAATACAGTTCTGCTTGCTCCACAGTACACAGCAGTCACAGGTACTTTTACTTACTAAAATGGAAGTAGAAAGGGATGATCAGCAAGCCAGGTCATTTCCAGATTCTATTTGATTCTCAAAAGCCAGAAGAGAGTATGAAGGGAACACATCTTTTTATGTACTGCTCTGCTCCCCGTGCAGTGGGTTGGGTCAGATCAGCATCGCTCACAGTGCCAAGTCCCAGGGGCAGGAAAGAAAGGAAAGGTCGTTGCACTGCTCTCCTTTCTGCGGTCCCAGGCATAGGGAATGCAACAACCACGTGCCCATTCTTGGAAGCAGTCTGGCTGTTAATGCTGCCTTTGAAATTTTCTAACTTCACGTTAAGCTCCAGCTGAGCTGTAATGCTACTGCTAAGTCCTAGGAATTCAGAAAATTACTACATTTTCATAAATCATGTCAAGTTCTCAAATTCTCCCTCCTGCACAATCCAGTCTTGAAAAGAACAATCACTTTCATTTCCTAGGCTGGGTACAGTTTGTGACAGCTACGTAAATCTCTAAGATGTCGATATTGCACAAGATTTATGACACAAGAAATGAGAGCAGAATCCAGCCCCATAGTTTCACTCTTTGAAGTGTTTTCTAGCGTGTTTCAACTCGCCTAACTGCTTTTGATTTTGAATTGCCAATGCCACAAAGCCACAGACAAACCAAAACAGTATTTAGAAAAATTTAAATCACTGCAAAATTTCTAAATCTATGTGGGGTTTCATATCACCTTCTTTTCCTTTCATCCTTATTTGATAAACAATGTCTACATTTAGGAAAAAGACTGTATGGTCTAAAAATGCAAGTGAATAATTCTACTGAAAACAAAGACTGTTTTCACACAAGCAAGGTGAACAGGATTTGGCTGGGAATCCCTAGTGGAGGAAGAGGCTGAAGGCAAAGAAAACCAAAAGGAGAAACGGAACTCCCCAAGGCTCCGTGTTGCTACGTCAGCATCAATGTGGGCACTGCTCTGTTTTATTTTACAGAGAGGTGTGAACTTTAGCTACACTAGAAGCCTGCTCTATCTACAGCTGTTCTTTGACATCTGAGGCCAGATGGTTCCCAGAAAAGGCTTATTCAAGACATTGCAATAGTTACCAAAATGGAAGCTGGTAATGCTAATGGTAGGATAATGTGAGAGAAAGTGCAGTGGGAAATAGTAAAGAAAAGCAAAGGTGATAAGAATCAGTTCTCTGCTCCATCTACTTGATGTATGGCTGCTGCTTAGCCATCACAAGTTCGGCTTTAACACATTCCCGTAGAGTAATTTCTAATTTTTTTTTAATCACTGGGGTTGTGAATGCCCAACTTAAATGTTTCTCTACAATAAGTACCATTTTTTCTGATAATCACTGATGTTCTGACAACAAGAAAGAAAAAGGCATTAACTCCTGTCAGCACTGTACGTACAGAATTGGCCTCAATATTTGTTTTCTGCTTCTCTCTTGTCCTCTCCATTTCAGTTTTGGTCACTTGCATATTCAGCAACATGCTTTACAAAGTGTCGTGTCCCCCACTGCCTCCTAACCAAGCTTTGACAGTGTTCATTGCTAATCCAAGAGTTTGCACAAGTCATAGCACAAGGTCAAGTATAATTATCTTCTCCACTTTTCCCCTACTCCCTTAAGGCAATAATAGCTTCAGGGAATTAAATACAGGATCAAAAATGAGAACTCTGCTCCTAATAATTGACCTGCATTTTCAGAAGCATTAGAGGGGGAATGTCAGGGTCTCAGGTGTAGGAGAATAAAGATATTAGCACCTGCTGTCATGAGGTTTCCTTACTCCATTCATACTGTTTGGAGCTCACACGAATTGCCCAGACAGCATTTCTCTGGTTTTATGGCAGAGGCTGTGAGAAGTTTAGACTACATACAAGATGCAAAGTTATGCCTAGCTGAGCTTTCATTTAACATGAATTTTTCAGTCCAACATTGTTCCAAATACTCTATTTCATCTTTCTCCACATATGTGCAATTCCTTGTCTTCCTTACACATCCATTTCCTTACAGAGAAAATTACAAGTCATCTGAAGTTCACTGAATGCCTTAAAGAAGGCAGAAAGACAAAGCCAATATTCACACTTCCTCATGGTTTAAATAAAGAGAAAATTACAGGAGAAATGCAGAGAGAAGAAGTAGGAAGAAATTATGTAAAGATTGGATTTTCAAGATTATGAGTTTCCTTGTTTGCTCCAGAAGCCAGTAATATTCCACCAGAAGCATGCTATAATCTATTTCACAGTGCTAGGATTAGAATTTAAAGAGTAACAGCATGTATTAAAGGCAGCAAGTCATTCTTTTTATTAAAAATTAAAGGACACAAGAACCCCTAAAAAGACCCTACAAGCTAAAATTCAGAAAAACATCTATGTTATCTACAGCCATGGAATGTGGTCTGTCTAGGATATCTCCTCTTAGATATCAGCAAATTAGAAAATCTATCAAATTTTCTCCAGATTTGCTGCTGCCATATTCTGCCACAGATCGCCTTCTCCTTCTCATCACAGAGGAGGAGCATGCACTCAGCATGCAAACTCAACAGTTTCACAGCACCAAGCTCATCTCCACGGAGCATTATAAAGCTCTGACACATCATCCTTATCACTGAACTCCCTTCCCTGGCTTTCATTCAAGGACCCTCTCCTTGGCCTCCACAGTAAGCCTTTGCACAGCCTACGTTTCCACTGCTTGTCTCACTGTGGTATGCTCAAACACACCAGTAACAGCAACCTCAAACAGCTTCTTGTCAACTCTGACACATCCAGCCCTAGACATGCTGTTTCAGGACCAGCTCAAAAGGTTCCTCTGTCAAATCTATTTCTTTTAGAGGTTAGCAGTTAACTGTGGCCAGACACTATCTCCTGCTCACCCTTAGGGACTGATTTTTGCCTAGTCAACAAAGGGCCACATTATGATTGTCATCACAACTTTGCATCCCTTCAAAAGTTTTGAAATATCTTATTTTGATAAGATCACAAGCTCCCTGAAACATAATTTCTCATTTACCATTATGTGTTTGCATAGTTCTTGGAGCACCACGGACCAGATCTGACTAAGAGTGCCCAGTACAACTGTGTAAATATAACCAGTTTTCAGTTCCTGTTCATATTAAGAGTACCAGACAAAATAAACACCATATGAGTCCTCTTTATAATCAGCAACTGAGCATGTATTTTCCGGTCTCCTCAATCCTCATGTAACCACTCTGAATGACTCCATCCATACTGAAGACAGAAATCCTGCTAACTCTTTTCTGCTTTGGGAGGTGTGTCTCATGCAGGCTTAGGATGACCAGCACTCCTCACTCTGTTCCATAAGTAAAAAAGGGCACACCACTCCCCTCTCTGATCTCTTGGAAGAGCCGCCACCCAGGTGTCCCCAGAAGTCGGGGAGGAAAAACACAACAGTAAAATCTCTGCTGGGAAGAGCAGACACGAAGAGTTGCTGCAGAGGGAATGGCACAGCAGAGGGCCAGAAGGGGATACAGGAGGGGGAGGGAGGTTAGTGCTCTTCTCCCACTAAGAAAACCTTGGCAGAACAGAAGAAATTTTTACCCTGCAGAATCATGGGACTCAACAAATACTCATTTGCAAACCAGAGAAATCGCTGGACCAAGTCTGCCACAACCTGCACAGCCAGGACCCCAGAGAAGCAGCTGCAAAGGGAAGCCTGGGCATCACTGTTGCCATCAGCAGCTGTTCCGCACAGCTTTTACCCACAACATGCTTTGCCTAGGATGGGCTATTAGTCCCTTCCCTCTGCAGTCCCCTGGGATACCCAGGGCACTGGTGTGGAAAGAGTTAAGATAAGAAAAGCCATCAAAGCTACAGGGGACTCTTTCAAATTGCTTCTTGTGGGGCAAAACACAAACGTTAAAATACACATTAATTTTCTTCCCCATAGCAGGAGCTTTGCAGATATTGACAACTCTCTCAGGATAAAGCTTACAGCAGCTACATTAATTTATACTATTGAGCTATAATGCTTTTAATTTATTTTCTAATTTGCTTCACATCCCCAAATTCCCTAAACTGTTTCTGTCTGTTTAATATGAAGGTTAGCCAAGGCTCCACCAGATAAATCCACCTTAAGGCTATCAGAAACCTTTTGTGAAGTAAAAGCATTCTCCTTCCAAAGAGGCCTTTCTTCTGTTCATGAAAAGACTATTAATAACACAATTATTCCTGTTGAAAGAAAAGGCCATAATTAATAGACTCAAGAGCAAAACATCCATCCTACAGGAAAACAGACTTTCTGTTCCTGGAGGCAATATTTTAAGCCCAGAGTATTCCTTTGGATTTAGAAGCTGCTAAATCTAGAGAATAATGGAAAATAATAGAGACAGGAAAAAAAATTAAAAGTTTCAGATTCCATGAATAGCTCAGTACTGAAAGCAGAAAATTAAGAGGCTACCCTTTCTATTTCCCAGCAGTCAACTAGACTTACCTTTCACACCATGGCTTGAACTAAATGATCTGCAAATATATTTTACATCTGTTATACCAAAGCTCAGCATTTTAAGTATATAGGAATGTATTTTTAAGGACACAGCTACTTCAGAAGTACTTCCCTTATTTGCAATCTCATTCTGTTAGCTGGTAGCTGAACAAAATATTAACAAGCTTACTGTACAATGCTAGAGGAAAAAGAGCATGGAAAAGAAGGACGAGATAAATGACGAGCGGGAAGCAGAGTGATACCAGAATTTTTTGAAAGCTAGTGGTCTCCAAACCTTCACAGCTATTAGCTGATCAGCATCACTCTTGTACCAGTGATAACCTACCCAATCTCAGCTGTGCTTGAGGAGAACAGTTTGAGTCTACATCACACCTCACCGCCTTATAAAACACGTTTGCTGGAATTGAGCCCCATTTTGATTTAAAGTGAACCTAATTAAATGGGATGCATGCAGGGAGAGAGAGACTCATTGACTGGGTAAAGAGTAGGAGCCTGGAGCTGTAGTGATAAAAGTGAAGTACCAGGGGTGTCACCCCAACCAGCTGTAAGTTCATTTCCATTCTGTAATATTTCATTGGCATGACAGCTGCTCATCTCTCGTGCTTCTAATCAGCTGCAAATGTCTGGGGGGCTGTCGTGTGTCCATTTGTCACCACTGTCTTCCCCTCATTCACACACAGGCAAGCCAGCATCTCTGCTCTTTTGCCGTGTTAATCATAGTGTGAGTTTTGGGTTTGGTTTTTTTGTTGGTTTTTTTTTGGGGGGAGAGCTGTCTCTTCTCACCCTCTCCCCACTGCCATATTCCCATATACCTTTGGCACTGGAGAAAAGATCCCTGTTCCTTTTTTTCCCCTATGATGATTTACCTTTAGTCTGTAACCCTGTGCAATGTTTTGGTTATCCCACTTCCTACATGCTCATATTAATTACTACATGCTCATACTAATAAATACTAAGTATCACAGTTGAGAAGCTACTGTCCTTTTATCTTAACTGTGCTGCTGGAGGAGATTTCTTCAGAGTAGACAATAATTTAGCATCTTTCTTTATCCAAATCATGCCAGAGTGAATGGTGCCTCTGCCTGAGCCCCCACTGGGTGTAGTGTGTCACCCAACACTCACTGCATCTGAACAGTGCAAAGTCACATTACAAACACCACAACTCACTCTAGTAAAATGCATAAACCAGGACAAAACACTTCACTTATGTTGCAAAAACAAAGTTGCTGTTCCTGACAAGTGTCATTTTTAAGTGTTCAGTGTACAGAGCCAAAAAAGGATATTTTGCTGCCCCCTTTACAATAAAAGATTTCTGTTATGTCCTACAGTGTCCAAACCCACAGCTTTTGGTGGTGAAAATTCTGCGTCAATATGGTTAATTGTACAGAGACACACGCCCACATATAGGCTTAGACACAAGTATACTGAAGGATGCTGTAGCATATGATATTTTAAAGTAAATTATGTAGATATCTATTTCATTACTATACTACAGTACCATCCCATCACCAAGTCACACAGAGCACTGCATGAATAAGTCTGGGATGACAGAAACTAAGAAACAATCCGAGAGTTGAGGAGGCCTTCTGACAAATTTGGCTTTGAGTGTACACTGTGTGAGAACTAATTGTTTAATAATTATAAAGTGTTTTCATATGAAAACCAGTAGTTGTAGATATTTTTAGTATTTTTCTACGGCAAAGAATCAAAAAAAAAGTGACTCCTGCTGGGTCTGGTCTTGGTTTGGTTGCACCAAAAATTCATGCTTCACTTGCAAAATCTCATATGACAACAGCTATCATTAAAATCTGCTTATTCTTTGTGTTGTCTCAGGCTTAATGCACATCCTCTGAAGTGACAGGCTACACAGGCACCCTTCAGGGAAAAATCTGCAGAGTATTATTACATTTGGATAGCCAGGCCTAAGGTGAAAATACTCATCAGTATAAGCTTTTTAGCTTATAAATCTGCTACCAGTTATGACAAGACTAAAACAGCTCCTTAGAGGAGTTCAAAACATATACCATCAACTCAGAGCACAGCATCTGTCATAGGAAAAAGGTAGGTGAAACACAATTTGCATTAATTCAGCGCACAGTCCCCACAGAATTCCTTGGCAGAAGCTATCCTGCCACCGCCCCAGGGGACAAAATGGCAAAACAAGCCTCTCAGGCTCGTCCTGTGCCCTCTATTTCACACGCACAGACACATATCTGCCATTAACCTCTCCATGCACCTCAACAGACAGTGCTGCAACACAAATCTGTGCAGCACGGCAGCAAACTGCAGTTAAGGAGACGCGCGGTCGTTGCCTATGCCTTACATCTGGCAATTCCATCCGTTGCACTTCCAAAGGCAAACCTTTAAGCCTTTTCCCAAAGCTCCTGGTTATCCCTGTTCTGAAGGATATCCACATTTTCTACTTGCTAGTCAAGCTTTTACAGCTCATGAGCTCTCTGTCACAGATCTTTTCAGAATTCTTTTATTATACATCTGTGATATTTGCCACAAGGAGGAAAAGTAGGGAAAATACCCATCTATCTGTCCCTACCAGATTAATTCCTGTAGACTTCTTCTTTCATGGACCTTAGTGAGTTTATATACATATAAATAAAGAGAGCACCATTGTTAACCCTCTATGAAAGAATCCATTTCTTTTATCTTTCACCCATGGACTGGCAAGACATTCTGATATCACTAGTTTTCCCACTTCCAATATGAGTGCAACTGACTGCATTGAGGTCAGAGCTTAGCTCACCTCAGCTACATTTAAGACAAGAGAGCTCCTTCAGCTGGCAAAAAAAAAGATAGAAAGCAGCATCCAAGAGAATGAAAAAGTCTTTCATTTTGTATTCTAATTTTTGGTCATTGGAAGCTGCTTCTCTATGGTGATGCTAATTTGTTTTTTAAAAATGAGGCTCCCCCCTGCGATGAAAATCTCCTCAGAGGTCTCTGGCCTTTTGTTTCAAATTCCTTGTGAAGTCCTTAGGGTTGAAAATGCGGCTGCTTCTTAATACATTCAATTTTCCATGTGTTAGGGTCAGTAATCCAGTCCCGTGCAGAGCAAGATCTTCCAGTTGGCTCTGAGCTTCCATGACGACAGTGAGCAGGGAGATAAACATTATGGAGACACACAGAGCCCCCAGCAGCAGTACCTCACAAAAACACTACCCAGCCTGCCTTTCCTTCTCTTCTTTTTTCTTTGAATAAATCATCAGTGAATATGTGCCTTGTGATTATGCTCCTATGAGAAGCCATCTGACAAACCATAATTAAAAACCATCCGAAAAATCATTCACTGCATTTTTTAACATCTGCTTATAAATCCCTTTTAGATTTTTCTACCTGTTTTGGGTGCGTGGTGTATGTAAAACCCGGCACACAAAGGGGGAAACGTTCATCTCACGCCATTTTATCTTTGAAGTGCTGATAAGAGGACCTAAAAATGCTAATAACATTTGGAAATTCCCCGCAGAGCCCTAATGAACAGATTTCTATAAACCTCAGTATTCTGCCAGTGTCTGGGGTGAGAGTATTCTTCAGTAAAAGCAGTTTTCTTCCTCATCCATGCCGCAAACCTCAGACAACAAGCAAGTAGAAGAGCAACGCTTCACAAAATCTACATTTGCTCTCCCTTCCTGAATGTATGTATTTAGAGTTTATAGGTTTTAATTCATGCGGCCCACCTTGAATGGTCCAGCTGCCATGCTACTGGGCAGGGGAGTCAAAAACCAAGAGCTAAAATAACTTCAGCTCGGTACAGAGCAGTGGCCCAAACCAACACAAATGTGAGAGAAAGTGGCTCAGTCTAACCTGAGGGCAGCATGTGACTCCTAGCAACCACAAGCAGCAGATGGGCTTTTTCCTCTCCCTCTCCTTCTTACAAAGGGTAGCAAAGCTGTCTAGTGATTCAAGCTGCTCGGAGACAGGAACCTGGACCGAGCAAGGTGGATATTATCCAAGAAGAATCTTTTTCCTTATGGATTCCTCAGGGTTATATCTGTAAAACAAAGAACATGCTACCCTCCAATCTTTCCAAAATTCCAGGAGGATCCTGGACATAAGGTAGATACACATCATTTTTTTTGGAGGGAAGAAGCACAGGCTGGAGAGGGCTTAATGTTCTCAAGGAAACACAATACTAACAACTACACTTGCATGATAACAAAAACAACAAAAAGTTGGAAATTAAATGGCATTTTTCATCAAGAGATGACAAAGCATTGTGGAATGGACCTCTACCTCCTTATCTTTGAATGAGGACAAGACAAAAGATTTGCCAAGGCCATCCACTAAGTGAAAACTAAGACTGGAGAACCTGACTCTTATTAGGTAACAACCATCCTAGGAGAAAGGACTTTTTTTCATGTGACCATACCTGACTTGGACTTAAATATATTTAATTGCCTTCCTAAAATTCTGACGTGCATAAGGCATTATGTCAGATTGGAGTGGAAGCTGAATTACTATAATAAAACAATTTTAAACACACACACCTTTTGCCCCAAAGGATTTCCTACTGTTTAAGATGCCTTACTTGCAACATCAAGAAAATGAGGTGGCAGAGGGATATAGCACCAATGTAACTGCTGTGAAAATGTTTGAAAGTGATGGAAGAAAGGTGTCCAAGAAGCCTAAGACAAACTTGCATCATTACAGGATTGTGTGATTTTAGTAATGCACATACTGGCACTAGATATATAGGCACAGTGCATAAGCTGCCAGATAAAGAAGTTGTGTTGATTCTATGTGAGGTGTTTTAATCACAAAGCCTTTAAAACAGAACCTAATCCATGAGGTTAAGTTTTACTTGTATTTAGTGGCATATTTCTGTGCTTATCTTGCACTACTTGTTTGCTTTACTGTGTTTTGTGTCTAAATATTTCTGCCCAGCCAAAATTTGCTTATATTTATAGGTTTATTTAATTATTTTTTTCAAGTAAAGAATTGGAGAAATCAGTATTAAGCATAAAATTCAACTCAGTTATGTAAGACAATTTGCACAAACACCGAAGCACCGAGAGACTGAAAAAACAATTCTTAGTTCCAGCCTCTGAGCTGGGCATCACCTTTCTAGCTCATAAGGAGTTCAACAGTCTTTCCTACAGAAGTCAGTATTGTCTAAGCTCTCCTTTGTTTGAGGATGCAAAATGGGGTCTAAGGGGGAAAAAATAATAATTAAACACTACAATTTAAGTGCTGACTGTGATAACATTGCCCAAGTTCTGCTAGTGCATGTTTCAAAGCACAATGAACTGACCATTTTTACCGTGACAGGTACAGCATTTTAGGAGCAATAAGATCAGGTTAGACTCAGCATTTGAAAATCTCTAGCCCTGACTTCCTGCCTCTCTCTGGTACTGACTACTGACAGGGGTAGATACAACAAAGACCTACCTAGAAGTCATTTGAGTGCATAAGAGGAAATACTAGTTCATAAAAAGAATAAACAAATCCATTTATTTTAACTTTTCTTAATCTATTTTAGGTATATTTTGAGATTATATACTTATAAAAGCCTGAGCAAGGAGATAGGCACACAGGATATCTGCTGATTCAGGCTTCTGCACAGCCAGGCTGCATTACCTCTGCTGCATTAAAGCCTTACACAACTGCATAAATGGCCTTGGGATTAGGTCCTATGGGAAGTGAAAACAAAAGTAACATACTTGAGTGCAAACTAAATCAATAATCATGAAGCTTTTTATTCCTCTCAGTCAAGAGTCAAATGAAAGACAATCAATACAATTATTGTAACTTCTTCCTGAAAAAGCAACAGATAATCTATTTGGCAGAGTTGGAGGAACCCAAAGCACAGTGCGAAGGATAAGCCCTCTTCATTGTGAGAATAGCAAAGGATGCTCAGTGCTTTTCTAGCCAGTTCTGTCAAACTCACAGGAAACAGAAACAAATTCCAGGTTAGTGCCATTATCAACAGTGGATGCTTTCCAAAAGAGACTGCATTCTCCACGTCATTTAAATCTGCATGCCAAACTTGTGTGCACAAAGCTCAGAACAGATCTTTTGCAGAGTAAAACTTCCATCAATAATTGTTTTTTTGCTGCAGGACAAGAAATGCTCAACAATCCAATTTTTCCATTCACATTCACAACACCTTCGATTTCTTCAACACTTCTCCATTTTTTTCAATTCGCACCTACAGCCACCCATGCAGAATTCCCTTAGCACCACTGGCAGCTGCACTAACAAGAACTGAACATCTCACATTATTAGACCTTTTTTGTGCTACAGGCCCTTTATAGAGACTAAATAGCCTACAAGCCAGACACAGCAAAAAATGTAAACAGCCTTGGTAGAGAGAGGAAAAAAAAAAACCACCCACTGAAAAAGGACCTGAAGAGGAAATCCAGGAGTTTTGAGCAGTTTTTAAAACCAGTGAGAAGCACTGCGGCTTTGTAGCAGGGATGCTTCTTTTATGAAGGCATTTTTCTTAGTAGCAGTTTCCCAAGTATAAGAACCACACATATTTCCCCTACAAAGATCTGTCTTGCCAGTCCCAGCCTAGCCAACTGCACTGACAGCTCTGCAGTACTCAGAGCTGAAAGCATCAATTTAGAAATATCAGCTATGATGTCCCTGCCAGAGTGATTTGCACCTTTTTGTCTTCCTTACAGGTGACTCTGTTTTAGTCTTTCACCTCTCTGTCTAGTACATACAGTCATAATGGCAGCAAGAGAATGATTCTTCTGACAGGTTGCCCCAGTATCTTACTCTTCAGTCCTCCTGCATCACTTTCCAAAAATGTCTTTCTGTTTGCTTCCAATATTATCACTGTTGCTGTGGCCCCTCTATGGTTTCTTTTTGGCTCTATCAAAAGGTATATTTCCCAAAACCATTTTCTCAAGGACTCTGAGGAGAGCACTTCATCCCAAATGGCACAGACTTTTGTTCAAACCAATTCCTCTTCCTCTTTTCACTTGAAGTTTCACAGCACAAGTTTTATTTGGGAAATTTAAATAACTGAAAGCAACAAGAAAAATGCAAAGCTTACTGGCAAAGGAGTTAATTCTGAATTTGGTTATGCATGTATTTGCATTCATTATTCCCAGGTTTTTACTGTCATTCACAACTCTCAGTTACTTGCAATTCTATTTATTAATACAAAGGAGGAAACATTTATCCAGTTGATTCTGGTCCTACAGTGAAACATGCATCTCTTGCATTGATTGAAGGTCTTCAAGTGACCAGACCATTAAAAAGATTGGAACAGAGATACTTTCTAACACTTCTGCTGCCCATATAAGGGGCAGTAAGCATTTAGGTATTTACAACTCAAAAAGAAAAAAAAAAAATAAAGGTGAGAGGGAAAAGAAGCAGCACAAGAAGTAAATACTAGGACCCAAGTCCTTTTATGAGGCTAAAAGACTTGCCTATAATGGCACAAGAAATCTGTGGAAGATAAAGAAATAAGTCTCAGTCTCTCAAGCTTCGTCGGCACAAGGTAGTCTGCCCTCTCTATGAAGAGCACAGCTTCTTTATTTTCAGCAACAAATAACTACTGTGATACATAATCTGTGTTAATATCTTAAACCATCACCTCTAAAAACAGCCTAGAGAACTATACTGGTTTGAAGAGTAGTGTAATTAGATACTACTATATTATGCTGGACAAGAGTTAAACCACAGTGGTATAGATCCAAATCCACCAAAACAAAAAAGTACATCAGAGTATTCAGGGAGACTTCACTGCCTTCTTGGTACACAGACATTTTTATTTGCTCACTATTTTCACATCAAGATCAGAAGTTTGTAGAATCACTAATGCTCCAGGATATCATTATTAGAGATAGTCCAGGCATTGCTTCATCCTTGTACTATTTTTACAATGATATTATTAATGAGGAACAGTGTGTAATTTTGCTTGGAAACAGATGAAATCAGAAGTGTGTGTTCCTGTGCTTTAATATGCAATTGGAACAAACCTGTGAATTAGTCACACAATGCAGCATCAGCTGTTATATTTGTTATAGGAATCTTTCTCCCAAGAATTCAACTGGCTGTTTGATTATGGATATGTAACTAAAGGGGTTTATCATGGCCCAAAATTTTGATTTTGTGAAGTACACCTCAAAGTCTCTTCTCCAATGCCAGGTTTATTTCTGACACACAGCAAGGTTTTTGGTTTTTGTTTTGAATAAGCTAAATCAAGCTGATTTAATCATCGATACTTTAGTAATAATGAATAAAATAAAAATTTTTAAAAGGGTGGAATATCGTCAAATATAGGAATAGAATTGTGTGTGGAATTTTATTTTGAACTCAGAGTCAAATTCCACAGATTTTCCTTGCTGAACCCTTTTCATGGACTATACCAATACATCTGAACTTCCCTGAAATACAAGAAACAAGAGAACACAAGAAGAAGCTAGATATCAAACTCACACAATCTACACATTTTTAAGTAGTCTCAAATGTTTCCTTTTATTTTAAACTGGAGAGGAATTATGCCTTATGCTATCTTGCTTAATTAATAAAAAAACATTTTGAGACAATGAAAAGATGCACAATGTCAACTTGTATTATTTGATACAATTAAGTAATTACTGCAATTATAATTCTCATCAGAAAACATTTCAGTGCTGTTTTCTCTAAAACTTCAGTGTGAAGGTCTCAGTGTGGGTAGGGCCTCCTCTCCCATAAAGTCATCTTATGCTTTTTGTAAACAGATAGAAGAATCCATCCAAAATGGCAAAAGCAAATAGCATTCCCTAAAGTCACAGACAAAACAGGAAGAGAATGTAGCAAAGTTTGTGTAGTATAGAACTAGAAAATATTTGCCAATATTTTACTGATCAGATTTACCTGTATCAACATATTAACATAGCTGAAAACATTTAAACCACTTCTTGACAGGCTGTATTAACATGGTTCTGGTTGCCCAACCAGCACTTCTATGCATTCTATTATTTGAAAGACGTTTTAAACTGGGGAGCTCTCACAGAGGGTAACAAAACGTCCTCAGTGTTGCAGGAGCTCACCTACAATGAAATTGCAAAGGAAGCAAAACCTGCGAGCTGCAGAGAAGGAAACATCAATGTAGTTCACAACCAACTAGGTGAAAAGTAAAAAGGAAAGAAGGGAAGGATTTAGGTACACCGAAAATTTAGTGCAAAAGGAGAAATCATTGGAATAGCTAGAAAGTGTGTAATTATCTCCCTATAAAAATGACAGCAGACGTGACTCTTCAGATACTTGCAAGTATTGTTCTGTTCTGAAAACCTTCAAAATAGAATGACACCTTCTTTCCCACAGCATCTCCTCCTTGTAAGATACCTGAACCAAACAAAATATTACTACTTTCATCCCTCATAACCTTGTTGTTACGGCACAGTTCCATCACCTTCAGTGAGTGAGGTCGCTGAAGGCATAATCTAAAAAAAGTAGATTTTCTTTTCTGATGACAGTCAATGAACCTTCTGCCACAAGCAGCTTATCTCTTACTGGAAATAGATTTACGCACACACACAGAAAAAGAAGAGACATAACTTAATTCTCACCATTCAAAATTGAGTTTATGGGTCTGGCAGGAAAAAAAAAAAAAGGCAGCACAGTTTTCCACTGGTGCACTTAATACTTAAAATATTGACAAGTTGCAACTGTAGAACCCCAGGATGTACCAACAAAGGCATTATTTGAGAGAGCAATTTAGAATGAAACAAAACTCAAAAGTAACATACAACATTAGAGCAAAGAATGTCAAGAAGTCACAGTGCTCAGACAATACCCTCAATGGTATGAAAGCAGCTACAGCAAGGAGTATATGAGGAACCAAAACCACCTGCATTTATGACAACAGGTCCTTTCAATGCAGTCACAACGATTTTCAGGTATGCTATACCTATACATAAGTAAGATGACAGTATTATTATATATTTTTTAGAAAACCAAAACTTTGCCTTAAGATATATGCTTGTGCCTAAAAGCAAGAATACCAATCTGTAAATAATTTCTAGAATAATATTTTAAGCAGGGTGTGCTTTATCATAAAAGAACAATTTCTTCTCATATTAAGAGTTTCCAGTAGAATTTGTGATGATGTAAATTTACAAGGTTAAGAATATGAGAAAAGTCTCAATTTCTTTTAATTTGGAGTCCTATTGAAGGAAGTTTATTAATGTAACTTCAATAATCTGGTTTTATATTGAGTAGGTATCAGGTATCATATTTCACAATTAATGCTCTGTTCAAATAGGCCAGTTAAGAGTCACTCATTCTGAACTGGAACTGGAGATTCCATTTTGAGTGCCAAAAATGTTTTCATAGATGAAAAAAATAAGGAAAAAAGCCACAGGCAAACAAAGCAAACAAAGCAAACAAAGCAAACAAAGCAAACAAACAAATGCACATGTCCTAGGTTACAATGTAAGATATGCCCAAGGTATGTATTCTATCACCATCTCCATGAGCTGCTGAAACCAGGTGGGGCAGTGTTTCCCTTGTCACCACCCTCCGGACTGTCTTCTGGTAATGGGCCCATTCATGCTCTGCTGTATGACTCATGGGTAACTCCCTCCGGGAGTTATCTCTGTTTAATGGGCAATCAAGGACCCACTGCATGACTCATAAAATTACATCATTCCATTGTGGGATGCTCCTCCCATGGGGAGGAGCCAAGCATTCCCACCTGGATATAACCCAGGATAGCACAGGGGGCCCTCAACCCGCTGGATTCCCAGAGGACAGGAGCTACCAGACCTTTCTGCGGGATCACTGCTTCACCAAGACCAATTCATCTGGACTGCTACCACTGCCCTAACTAGCAGGGTGTCAGGTTATACTTTTGCATTTATTTTATTTTACTTTTTTTTCCCCTCCTAATAAATTGTATTTCTGATTTGGAGTCTCCCACTGGTTTTGCTTTCAAACCAGCACAGCACAACCACCCAGAAATGTTAGAATCCTAACCCCTCAAAGTACTTATTCTCTTGTCACATTAGAAAAGATATTAAGAGGGAGAAGATGTTGATGGTGATGTTGACATGCTTGAAAATGTAGTCTCAATGCCACAAACAGCATAGCCATTAATATAAATGCAAGTGTGCATTTTTCTTAACCTAAAGTGGAGTCAGGCTTCCCCAAAGATTCTGACAATACTATAGTGGAATATGGGAATTAATAAATTAAATAAAATGCTACTGCTATTTAGTTTTGCCAAACCTTATCGGCAATCTTTTCTATGGGAATTGGCGGGGGGAGGTGGTTGGGTGTTTTTTTGGTTTTGTGTGGTGGTTTGGTTTACTTTATTTTATTTTACTATTCATACTGCTTTTTATTATTGCTACTGATTATTTGATCCCAAAAGAGGAAGCATGTAGAGAGGAGAATGAAGAGAAATGAATGGGTAGACAATTATACACCAGTACATCAGATGTACTTGAAATCAATCACGATGCAGTGTACTCAGGTGGTTTTCCTGAGTTTTCTGTGTCTATGAAGTGTTCAAGGGGAAACCTCAGTAATGATCCAGCTTTCTACACATTGATTTTCAACAGTGTTGTCATTTCAGCCAATAGAACTCAGGTAAAGACTAAAATGTTATCTTTTATTTGGGAACTAACAAGTGCATGTAGGGATTTCTGCAGAAATAAGGTAAGAAAAAAAAAGGGTTGGTTGCATGAAGAGGGAAGATAAGAAAAAAGAAAAGGCAGTATTTCAGGCTTTATTAATGAGTTTTTTAAATGTTGCAAATTTTTCTTGTGGTTTTTGTATATATGAAGCATTCTCTGGGTAGATAGTAATTACTGATGTCATCAGTCAAAATATTTCCATGTCTGTTCACCGGCTGCATGAAGTTCATCCACTGGGTTCCAATAAGGGAAAATAGTATGTTTGTTTATGACTCAACTGTACAATAAAATCAGGGAAGTTTCACTGAATTGACAATGGGGAAAAAATAGTTTTGTATTTATGTTTTTATGAAAGACTTTCTGTAAATATTTCCAATGTTTATTTCGTACTCACTAGCATTTCAGACAACAGAATGTGCTACAGGCAAATAATACATGTGATAACTGACCAACCTCTTTTTATATTAAAAAAATCTGATAAAAAGCATAAACAGTAGTAGGCAAAATTAATTTAAAACATTTTCCAGTTTAAGGTACCATAGGTAACTCTATATGTAAGTTAAAGACTTAAAAAGAAAATGTTGCTTTTAAACTACTAGTGGCTAAACACAAAAAGCAGTCATTTTTGGGAGATGATTCTACTTCAGTAACTAAGTTAGTTTTACCACTTGAATAACCAATAAACTCAAATTGTGTTAACATGTCAATCCAACAACTAAAATTCCTCAGAAAGCTCCCCACTCTAGTGAGAGCTTTACCAGTGCAATGAGTGATATTCTCACAATTTTCAGAGTCTGAAGTTCCAGAATTACAGAACAGATTTTATATCCAGAAGGCTTTCAGGAGCACATCTTCACTTTCAAGTGGAAACATTCAGAAACTCTGCACATTTTACTTGTAAAGATTATTGAACTCAATATGATTATATAATCATATCATATATATCAATAATATTACTCAGTTATAGGATTGACCAACTTTATATTTGAACGGTCAGATGTCAGGATGATCAATCTCAGCCATGTAATCCAAATCTAAACAATACATTTACCTCATTTGTGTTCACAAGTAAAATTCATTTTTATTTTACACAGGATGACTAGCACCTAGGCACCTCAAGTTCTAATTCAGTGACTCCTTCTATTTAGCTTCCCCATCTGTAAAACTGGGATCAAACTTACTCCCTAACCCAGCGGATATGTGGATTAGGTAGGGAGGCTGAAAGCCCTTTGAAGATGAGAAGTGCTCATCATTATTATCCAATGGCAGCATTCCAATTACAGGCTCTCATCCTTCTTTCTTTAGAAGGTGTCAAACACAATATAACACTCCATGCGTCACAAAGATTAAATATGTCTAATATGACAGGTCTAAGATGGACAGGATATTATCTTAATGAAGTTACATGCAAATATAATTACTTGTTCGGTAATTCGTTTCATTTAACCTACAAACGCTGTCTGTCTGCTTCCTGAAAAGAAGGACCCCAGAGTTCTGCCATTAAGGGAGTGTTGTTTCTTAAGCATATATGTGAAAAAACCTCTTCTACTACCTCCACCATGTCAGACCTGTTATTTCATTTTGGTCTTACAAAGACATCGTGAGAATTTCACATTTCTCAGGTATCTTGGATTCTTTGAAGTTAGTTTTTGTCCTCTGCACTCTACCCTGGTGCCACACAATTTCCATTATTGAATTAATCCTGGTTATGTTTTCATTTTACTGATGCAATATCTAGAGTAGAGAAGCCATGGGGCAGATTTTAAAGGCATTTAAGCACCTGTAGTAACTGCAGGCTAAGAACAGGTTTGTTTTTAAAATTTCATAAGGCCTCTGTCTGAATATTTAAGTAACTAGATGCTCTTAAAAACTTTCTTTTCTTGAAGTCAGAGAAAAAACATCTGAACAACAATTCATGTGTTTTGATATTAGCAGGGATGCATCTTCTGAAGAGGTCACAGTCAGCTGATTCTCTAAACTGACTTTCAAAGTAACAAGTATCACAAGGCATTGTCACCAGCAAAGTACAGTCCCAAAGAGTCCTGGAGGACAAAGGTGCTCATTTCAGGTTTTCTGCCCTAACAAGCACACACTGCGCATCCTGTTTCTGCAGAACCCAGGCAAAGCTGCTGCAGGCAGGCTCAGCTCCATGGAGAGAACACACCTGGCTGTGCCGGCAGCTCCGGCTCTGCTGGATGTCCCCAGGGCCAGCAAGACCTGAGCAGCCACAGCCTCATTAGCACGGTGCCCACTCCATACCCTCATTAACAGCAGAATGGGGCCACGTGGCCAAGTGCCCTCCGCTGCTCAATGACAGACAGGTAAGCTCGATTTTGCAACATGATGAAGGAAGTGAAGGAAATGAGAAGAGCTCCAAAAGCGTGTGAATAGGATAAAGAGAACACTGAATTTTTTTTCTTCGCTTTTTCGCAAAATTTTCATGTCAGGCAAAGCCAAGATGAAAGCACCAGCTGACAATCCTCGGCTAACCTGCTGGAAGTCGAGTTTTACAGGTTAAATTCAATGAGGGCTTTAGAAACCCACTGTATTTCTTATAGCAATCCAACTTTTTATTAAAGATCTTTCAAACACACCATACCTTTGAAAAAACAGGTGACAGCACCTCTAGCTTCTGACCTAGATATTTATCTTAACAGAACTAGGATTTACAAAAAGCTCTGCAAGAGGTGCTGGTCTTTCTAATCAGTTTAAGCAATAAAGAATGGGATTTTTAAGGCTCACTTTCACATGAAACTACAGCTGTACCCTCTCATGTGGCTCTGTAGGTCAATCCTACAGCACATGCACAGGTAGCCAAGACCCTCATTTGCTGCAGCGAAGCACACAAACTCACAGGAGCCTGCTGCCCTGTCAAAAATGGTGAGAAATACTGTACTTTGACTTATTTTAAGCCCCCCTGCTACACTGTCAAAGGAATCAATTTCATAGAAAATTCCTCCCCATTGATAAGGACAGCTTGCTAGACAAATCTGGGCAACAAAGAGATTTCAGTTCTTAGGGAGATGATTGTATTTTCTGTAGATAAGACCACTTAGGAGTCATCCTTTTCTATTAACAATCATTATTTTTAAAAACTGACTTTTAACACCAGGTTAAATTCTTCTTCATGATTGTCTAAAGGCTCAAAACGATATGGGTGAAGGGTGAAGGACAGTGTTCACTAGAATTATAATTGCCAGGCCATTTGAAATATATTTTTGCAGATGAGCACATAGATGCACTTAGAAGTTTGATGTTCAGACACACAATTAATTTTCCATCATCTCATGACAGCAAAGAAAGAGGCTGAGAAATGATTGATAGACTACACTTCAGAGAAACAGAGGGCTATCTGCTTGAGCAACTGAACTTCATCTTGTCAGTTACTTTGCAAGAGATTGACCTTTTTAATTCCCATATGAGCCTGAAGTTAGAGCAGAAAAGGCCTGCTACAGACACTGAAACACTTTTTTTTTCCTTAATACTAGAACACACATTCCTTTATCCTAAATTCCTCAAGGGTGGGGCAGTTAGGCTTTGGCCAAAAGAGACACTGCTGGAACAGCAGCAGCAGCCCTGCGGCTACAGCTGGAGCTGTACGGCCAAGACAGAGCATAATTTCTTTGCCTGCATCCTTCACACTCCAGTGTGGCTCAGCAAAGCTGGAGATCCAATTTTTCAGCCATCCATCTTGGTCTGATCGATGAAAGTACAGTCCCCTACAACTGCAAGTCTCAACAGGCAATACTGAATTTTGATTTAAGTAACTTCCAGCTCTGACCACCTGAATCAGTGGCCGCATCTCTATACTAAAGGCAGCAAAACACCACAACTCCAAAGGCTGTAAATGACAGACGACCAAACACAATAATTTCATATCCATATGGGCTTATTTCCATCATGATGTTTTCATTTCCTTAATGGCTTTAAATATATTCTGTACCTCAGACAAATGTGCTTGTTAGACTCCTTGTTTGCATAAACTACAAGTTTCTTTATAGCTATGTACACATTCAGAGTAATCTTTGCAAATGTGTACAATTTAAAGAAAGCAACAAAGGCAGCACAAAGTAATCTGAAATCCCCCTGCTCCCCTGAAATACAGGGTGGGTAATTTTAACCATCTTGTCCTGTCCACCTCAACAAATTATAATGCCCTTGCTCATCTGAAGACAATTTTTGTGGCATCCAAAGCCCTGCTGCACCAAGCAATAGGTGTTACACCAAGCAAAAAGATTTCCAATACCATGCTAGCTGCCACCATTGATACCCCTTTGCTTGGACTGCTTAGATAGAGCAGCTGTCTTGATTTAAGATCTCCCGTTCAGCTCAACCCCGATCAGAGCTAGCATTGGATTCAGAGAAACCTGGCAGTATGTTTCAAGTTATTCACTGCAGTGAAGCCATACCACACATGCAAGGAGTCTATTGTCAAAGCATAATTGCCACTGCTGCTACGCCTTGGGACCTCCAGACTGGATTACCGTATTGATTTTCACATGGAGCAGTTGTGGATCACTTAAAAGTTGCAAGCAATGGAGAAAGCAGCTATCAACAAGGAATACAACAATTTTTCAGACTGTATGTCTGCCCTGTAACCCTAATGCAGCTCAGGATCTTGATGCTGAGCTATGAAAAGTTAGGTCCAAGTTATTTTTAAGATCACCTTTCTTCCTCAGAGTGTTTTAAGTGTTGACGAAGCCCCCTAGTTTTAAATAATAATATGAACAGCAGGCCATTTTTATTGAAGCACATTTAACAGATCTGATACAGTTCTATCTGTCTGTGTTTAGGACAAGGTAGATGACTATGATGACACACATGGCAAAGAGGAGCCTACACAAACACACCTTTGCAGTACATGAACGCTTCTTTTTAATTTCAAAAATATTTTAAAGCTTTGTCTTAAATTTGCAAATCCTTTAACCAAACTGCCTCTACAATCTCCTCATTTTCCATGGTCTTGCAGGATAGCTCAGCTCTCGAGAAACAATGCAGCTTTGAGTGAAGCAGCAAGGACCACATAGTTTTAATGGCTGGATGCCAAATATTAAAGTCCTTGTCAAAAGAAATTTGCCAAAGACTGATATTTAACTCCAAACATAGCAACTACATTTTGGGGAAACCTTTCTTTAAGTGATAAAAATCACTGTTAAAAATCATCCCCACAAAGAGAAAAAAGCATGTTTCACTCATGTCCTTGTGGATGCAGAGAAATAACAGTCTTCATCGGAATGCATACTGATAGTCTTATTTTTTTAAAAATAAACCTTAATAAACATATTGAGATTCATACCTCAGTGGAAACTAAATTGCATTTCTAAATCTTCATCTATAGATCTTTGAAAGTACTTAGTGTCTGATGTCAGGTGATTCAGTTTTCAGTGCTTTGAAAATCAAACCTTGTACTTCAAAGCCCAGAGAGGGTTTATGCAGTAATTTTGAAAAAATCCCACCCACCCCAAAAGCAAACAAACCTGAAAACCTACCTTTCAAATCATATATGACAAAAGAAAGGAAGGGTTGCATGATATCTGCATGTCTAATCCTGGCATGGGTATGTTTATTTCTACTGCCTTTGATCAATAAGCAGTAGAAATCCATGCATCTGAGAATTAAAACGGAAATCACAGCCTGACTCAGCAGCTTCTCCCACACACAAAGCTGTACTTCTGGAGAGGGTCCTGCTGAACCGGGATTACATTTAAAGAAGGACTGTTAAACATGGAAGAAAGCTACACAATATCAGGATGAATACATCACTCACAAGAGAATAAGGCAAACAATAGTATTTCCATACTCTGTTATAGGGGACACATGGTCTATATGTGTTTCCATGAGTGGCTTGGATTAATTACGTAAAGCACCATAAAAAATATGAACCATGGAAATTGTATAATTTCTGGCCACTTAGCGGCTTTATGCTCTCAGCATTTTTTCCCACACACTGAAAAACAAACAAGTACAGGTGCAAGCTCCTTGTAAATGGGAGCAAGCAAAGCATTCCTAACAGCTGCTTTATCTGCTTGCTATCTCTGAGATAATACTGCAAACCAAAGCCCAACTAATCCAACTGCTGCAATAAAAAGGCTGATGCCATCATTTTTCTAATCACTTCAACAAGGTACATATACACAAAGTGATTATTGCATACACTATTGCTCTCTTTGCTTGCAGAAGACTGATCAGCCTATTGATTACAGCTTTATATTTACAGTCCAACAATGAAAGTATCTTAAGCTTAGAAAGCAACAGCCTGGCTGTCGGGTTCTACCCTACCAGAAACCAGTATCTACATTAATATCTATGACTCACTAAAAAAATCCCCCTTTAAAGAATAGCTACCACTGTTTCCACTATGAAGTACAATTTCTTTCTTCTTCGCCCAAGACAGAAGCAGCTGCAATTCCAGCCACCACAGCCCTTACAGATACACCAGCCCTGGCAGCAAACCCAACAGGGGCATTATGGTAATTACAGAATTCTGTCCATTGAAAAATATGGTTATTTTGAATGAACAGGCTCCACTGAGAGATCTCAATGTTTCTGAACAGAAAAAAAAAAAACCTCATGCTTATGCTCTGAAACTAGTATTACAAATATTGTTTCAACTTTAGCCATGTGCCTTTGCATTTGGATGGTACCACATTCCAAATGCCACAAACCACAACCCTGAAATGCTGAGGGTAACAGCTACAGCTTTGCATTAAGTTCAGCCAGCACCCCAACATGGAACCAGACAATAAATTTCTCAAAGAGCTACTTAAGTAGAAATTGAGCATTTATTCTTCAAAAATGTTATGTTTATTTGAGGGTGTTGGCAGAATACGTGAGACGTATCAGAGAATAAGAATGCTGTAAAATTCCTGGTGTAACCAAGAGGTGAAACCAGCAAGTTTATATTTTTTTTTATTCTACTACTTTCAATTATGTTCCTCCCAAATAGAAACTATTATGTGAAGTTGACATTGCAGGTATGTAGCACAGGCCTCAGTGTTATCAAGGCATTATGGAATTACATGAACTGAATATTTTAATTAAAATATTCAAAAATTACTTACTAGAATTGAAGCTAAATGGGATTTCCTCCACTATGCGCTAGCAACAATATCCCAAGTTTGTTAACATATTGCAAGCTTTTGTATAGGCAAGAGATCACAAGATAAATCAGTTCTTCCCATTCTGCAGTATACAAATCATGTACTCATTCAATACATACCAACTCCTTCTCAGACGTCTTGAAGTTTTCTTTGTAAGAATACCCCAGGCTACCTAATAAATACAAATGTCTTTCATGAGTGGATTAAATTCCCAATGAGGTTTACAGAGCTCAGGTACATCACAAAACAGATCCTTTCAATGAGTTAAGCAAAGCTAAAGAAAACATCAACTCTTTCTGAAAGATATTCATTTGTTTTGCAAAGTTTGCACAGAATTTGTTTAATATATTGAAATATTCCTTTTTTGGGAATGAGTTAGTCCTCTAAATTACTTGTTAAAAAAAATTAATACTTTATATAAATTCATTTTTTCAACTTACTTTGTCACCTTGCATATGAATGTATAAAAAGACAAGAAGACAATAAATAACATTAGTACCTATAAAAACCATATCAAATCTGCTTCAATGAATCAGCGCACTATCACTTGTACAATATAAATTCCTCATTAACAAATTTACACAAAAACAGCCTGTGCTACCTGCCTTAAAAGACTGAATGAGTGAGGTTGTCTATGGAAAGGTGTCCTTGCAAGCAGAAACCTCCAGAGTATCCAAAGTCCTGCTGTTACGCAAGTGACCAACGTGGTCATGAGCAGAAGCATCCAGCAAAGACACTGCTGCCTTGTGAAGCTGCAAAGTGAGCATGACTGCAATTCCTCAGCCTCTGAACACAGGCAGAGCCACAACAGCCCGGAGCTGCCAGAACTCTGGCAAACACTGGCAGGCACTTGAACTAAACCTACACACGGCTGCTCAGACCATCCCTGCTCTTTGGGGCAGCTGTGGAGGAGAGAAGGGCTAATACCGTGGTGGGAAGGAATGATGGTTATGTGTTCACTCAGCAGCATTCACGACAGCTGCCCCAGAGCAGTGCAGGAACAGCAGCTGTAACTGCTCAGGGGAGCACAGATGAGAGGGACAGGAGAAGGCAGGAGGGAAGATAAGAGCAGCCAAAGAGATGATGCATCTAAAAGACTATTTCAGAAAACAGCACTGAAACCTATGATCAAATCCTTAAAATAAATGCTGTAATACTGAAAACTTCATCCTAAAACTGGAAAAAAATTATCAAAGTAACCTGTTTCCAAATGATGAACACCATGAAACTTTAATTAAAGTTATTAGAAGGTATGAGTGCGTAGCAGTGATACAGATCAGGTCACTTGGTTATTTAAGAGGAAGTGATGAAATCTCATCTATGAGATAGGCTACACATCCCAGATTTGGGGTCAGGAGGCTTTTCATGGGCCAGGCTGATGCACGAGTGGCATATCTGTGTGCCTTTCCATGGACACGGGGAGCTAATCCCCATCTCCTCTGATTGCTCTTCAGGAAAGACAGAGCAATACAAGAAATCCAAAGACTAACAGTTTATGCTGATTTAGGGATATACCTTTAGATGTGACTGGGATTTGAAAATTTTGTTTGCTGTGACTTCACGCATGAGCAGAAGAACTTCTCTTTCAAAACCCTAGTAAATCAATAGCCACCATTAAATACGAAACTATTTCTGAATCTTCATGGTAAATAAAGAACCCATGCCTTATCAAGCCCTTAATATAAAAGGATATCAAATTCTCAAAGTCATATTTTACACTCCCTGCTAGCACACAGTACAATTTATTAGCTTGTGGACCACAAATAATAACTTACAATATATTAGTGTAGGCAGAGAATCACCCACCTCTGCCAGTTAGACTCAGAAGTTTATTTTCCCCCCCATGTCTTCCATTCTGAAGACTTGGGAAAATGCGAATCCAGCTGATTCCACTGACTCCTCTTCTCCAAATAAATAGCAATTTAAAAGACTGAAATGTTAAAAGGCTGCTGTCTGTTGAGCTCAATATATTACATCAGGGGAGAAGGCTATTATCACCTGATAAATTGAAACTGATAAATCTTAGGTTGTATCCATATCACAAGAAAAAAAAATTAAACACGTGGACTGAAAGGAAAACCATAATGTTATGTTACATTTGCCTCCTCTCCAGGAATATACCTAGAAATGTAAACATTTCAAGAAATAATGTGAACAGCAACTCCTATATTGTGATTGGAAAGGACTACTCTGTCTCCAAAAATAACTATAATCTATACATCAAAAGAGAAATGAAAGCTCTGAAAGTTTACATAGTATTTAAATATTGCTGAACTACAAATGTAATGGTTAATTCAAGACAAAAAAAGTAACCTATTTTTTCAAGACTGAGAAATCAAAACGTTCTTGACTAGCTCAAATGATCAGAAACTACACTGGAAGTGTGTCTCTTGAGCTGTACACTTAATACATCACCTGCTTCGCAGTGCAACAAGCTACAGGGTACATATTACCCAGGGAAAATGTCTTCTTACATGTTTTCTAAATCTCCTGTGCATTTGTGTATTAACAGATTCATACAGTCTTTTCTACCCTTTTTATCTCATCGATTAACACAGAAAAAAAGTGTTCCCAGGAATGCAAGTGTTCTCTTTTTCTTTAACTGATAAAAAGAGTATGATAGCAAATTTTACAAATATTTTGTCATAGTGAGCAACCATACAGTGTAACACATCCAGTAGTACTTAAAAATTCAAAATATCAACTATAAATATAGTCAGTAAGCAAGCCCAAAGAATTCCCAGAACTAAAGCTCAGAGCTGGTATGTGCTTAACACACTCTACAAGTACTGCCACACCAAAGTCAGATGACACCTTTAAGTCAGTGAACTCCACCGACAGTATCATATTAAAAACAATGCACATTTGGAAGAGGTGGGCAGAGCATTTGAAAAGGCTTTTCAGCCCCAGCTGGCACTCTTCTGGCACAAAATCTTAGTGTAACAGATACTGATGTAAACATAAATCATTAAACTGAACTATATTCAACTGGGAAGGAAGCTTCTTATTCTTGATGGGAATACCCAAAAAATAAATCTTAATTCCTAAAAGATGGAGAGAAGGTTTCAACTTCTGGATAGCACTTCCCCTATTCACCTCAAATTGTCTCAAGTAATTTAATTCAGAGACAGAGCACAGAAGCAGGACTGGAATTACTCTACCACATTAACTTCCAATTAGAGATGGATATAAATTTGGGGAAACAAGTCAGACCCATAAGACAACCTCCAGGACAAGGACTGTCATTAAAAGAAAGATAGATGTGAGCTGGCCAGACATTTGTGTTCTCTCTTCCACATGCAGCAACAAATTCTTCTGGTGATTTTGTTTTGTTGTGTTTTTTAATTTAGAAGTGTCTCTACTACCTCCAAATAAACTTCTTGAGGTGGAGAACAGTATAATGCATATAGATGCAAGAGCCAGAAACTGGGGGAATAGTTACTGTGATATTTTAAGGGGACCTGCAGAAGAGGTGCAGAGGGACTTCTGACAAGGGTATGGAGGGGCAGGACAAGGGGGAATTAACTTTAAATTGAAAAAGAAATTCTTTCATGTAAGGGTGGTTGAGGCTCTTGGCACAGGTGGTCCAGAGAAGATGTGGATGGATGCCCAGTCCCTGGAAGTGTTCAAGGCCAGGCTGGATGGTGCTTTGGGCAATCTGGTCTAGTGGAAGCTGTACCTGTCCATAGGAGCAGGGTTGTAACAAGAAATGGTCTTTAAAAATCCCTTCCAACCAAAATCATTCTACAGTTCTATAATTCTGTGTTTTCAGTATAGTTTTTAAGATTCTCTGCCTTCTGCTGTTTTTCAGGAAGAGAAAAAAACTCAAATTATCACAAAAAATGAAATACTGGCCAACTCTTCAAATGGGTACCCAACATTGCAATACCTGCAGACATGAATCTCTTCTCTGCCACCATCAAGAGCTTTATTATCAAAATAAATACTATGGGGGCAAAAAAGGACTCCCATGATGGTCACCTCATTGTAGCCACTCTTCTGACTCTTGCTCTAAGTTCAGATTCAAGGGCCTTCATCCATATCAAGAAAAGCATACTGAAGCCAAAAAGCCTTATAAAATGTTTGATTCATCATGGGGTTTAAATTATTTTAAAGCATCAAGTTGAAAAACAGATGCAAAGGTTGAAAAAATATCTTTTTGCTTTGAGTCCTCACAGAAACATTTGTACCCCAGCTTGTGAGAGTGGGACAACATCAGATTCATTCTATAAAACTCCTCATCCTGCTGGAGACTAGAAGAGATACCAGCCTCAGTTTCTGATACAATCATTCAAATCCCAAAACAAGTAAAGCATGGTTCACTCAGAACATTTGTATTCTCTCAAAATAATGAATTTACGCTTCTATTAAAAAAAAAAAATAAACACAAAAAAAACCCCAAACCAGCACTTTAGATGTCTGCTTCAGTGAGCAAACTCTCCAAATGGAAGAAAGATGAGTCCTCCCCTTGTCACATTTACGTCATTGTAATTAATTCAAGGCACTGTACCTCACCAGTTGACCATCTGGTATATCAAATAATTCAATTTCATGAATGGCCCTACATGGTGCATTTGGATGTACTTTCCGCTGATACATAACTGTTTGTGAGTTTACCCAAGTCTGATCCTTTCTGGATTACAGGCAGAAGCAGTACAGGGAGCAGCAGGGTCTCCGGTGCTCCTCTCCTTGCACATCCATCAGCATGGGGAAGACCCCCAGCTTTACCCAAGTGTTTGAGAATGCTGGGGCAGTGTCCAGAAGGCAACTACAGGACTTGAAGTTACTAAGATGTCCTGTGCAAAGCAAAGCAGGGTTGGTCATTGAACTTCAACACCAGCAAGCCTCCTGCTCAGCTTGTTCCAATAAAAATTTCCTTACCGTTCTCCCAAGGTCATGTAGCAAGAGATTGTGTCTCACAAGAGAGAAAGGCTTGGAGTATTAAGAAATTTGTTGCTGTGGTGATGTTGATGATTCACGCTTAGTCTGTGGCCTTATACCAAACTACCATGGCACAAACGTCACACACACGACACCTTCAGACTCCTGCAGTTCCACTGGAATAGATTCCAAGGCAGCAAAGAACGCACGCCCACACTCACCTCTCAGGGTAATGCAGTGGCGCTTAGTCATGGGCTAAAGTGACTTGTTGACTAAAAATGAATTAAAGCCGTGTCTGTAGTCAAATGCGTGCTGAAATATTTGGCTGAAGAGGGACATAAATCTGCCTTAAGTTTGACTTGCTTTGCTTCCTTCACCTGTGTAGATTTGTGGTGGTGGTAATAGTTTTTACAGATTCATAGAAAGAGGAATAGAGATTCTTCTACTTTTATAACATCTCCCAGGACTATCTGGGAGAACTTGGGCTAGAAGAGAATATATAAATAACACAAACCACAGATCACAAGCAGAGTTTTGCAAAATGCATTAAAATTAGTTTCAATTATTTTATTTTCAAACTAAAACTTATCAAATACAGAAAAGATGTCCATACCACAAAGCAATATTTACTTCAGTTTCCTCAAAATTCATCAAGCAGATGAATACCATTAGATGGATTTTAGTACAGGAAGAAATAAAAATAAGGCTCCAAACACCAATTACCTGACTCTGATCTTAGTCATTCAGGGGTAAATGGGCAGGAACTCTACTGAAGCCACTAGAAAAAGAGCACTGTCATGACCTTAATCTCAGTACACTACACAAACCACAGTCAACATTTGCCGAAGATTAGAGGTCTGAGACTTACCTAGAACACAAAACCTGGTCCAGAGAACCCAAATTGCAGATTATTAAACAAATATGCCAACAAAAGTGCAATACCTACGCTACTGCCCAGGACAATCATTATTTTGTAGACATTACAATGACAAGCAATGGCCTGGTGCTTGCATGCTCAAAAACCAAATGGAGCAACAGGAAGCTGAAGGTGACAAGCTCATTATATTCTATTGTCCACATCTCAAAATAAACATATATTGTCATTCTCATGCAGTACATAGTAAGACATGATCATCAACTGTAACAGGAATATTTTTGACATACACCTCCCCCAGAAAAGGTTGCAAAGTATTCAGCAATCACTCTGCACATAAGTGATTTTTGCTTGTTTTGCTTTGTGTGGCTTCTATATGAGAAGTGTTTGGCAGCACTCTCTATGAACTATCTGGAAGAGCCAGCTCTCAAGCAAAGATTTAAGAATCTTTAAGAAGAAGGAAACAGGCAGACACATATAAACCCTGACAGTTTTGATTCTGGACTGTTGCCAGCGCTCAGCAGTTTTAATGTTTAGATACACATTTTTCTCTATATGTAGATTTTACAATGTGTTTCTTACTATCAGGATCTGTATCTCTTACTCAGACATACATAATACAAACAAATGTATATAACCTTCTTCTAGGAGTGAAATGCAAACTGCATTTCACACACAACAAATTCCACAATTGTACAGAGATTTACTGCATGGGACATTTGTGTTTCAATGGTATCATCTGAAAACATTTAGAGAGAGAGGTTTGCATGTGTGTGCTCTCCTTTGTACCCAAGCAGCTTGTTCACTGCTAAGAAATGCTGATGAAATAGATTTCTATTGATGCTTCATCTAACACACTAGGATGTTTGGTGCCTGATTCACAGTAATTGAATAATCAATTTCCAGCTTCGTTAATATATTAATTTATTAAATGCAAGATACGTACAGCTGATATTTCCAGAAGCTAATTTTGAAACTAAGGCAATGGTGGGATTCTTTAAGAAGATGACCTCTGGGTCTCAAACATCTGGGGATATATAATTAAAAAGGCAGCCAGCAAAGTAATAAAATATTTTAAATATAGTTGTTTGAATTTAGATAACATAATTTTATTTTCAGCCTTGGAAAAACTAGGTTGAAATAAATAGTCTCACTAATAAAGAATGTGATTTTATTTAAGGCTAATTTTTTTAGATTTTGATATGTATGTTAGCCAAACCTCCCCTGCATCCTCAGAACAGTCAGCAGCTTTACTTTTAATCAAAAGTCATGGAACAAAAGGATAATACAACACTAACAACATAACAAAGGTAAACCCGTCAACCATTACCATCATCGCCTCTGGGTTAGTGTTCATCCTTTAGAAAATGGAAGAGAAAATGCCAACATCCAAGTTCTTTTAAACTGGGATAGAGAAGCCAGGTTAGTACAACTGTCTTTTTTTCTTTTTTAAACCCTTGCCAAGAGACTCCACCTACAGCTCTCTATGATGGATCTCAAAAGCATTGTCACATCTTACACTTTCTGGAATGATACCATCAGGTACATGTCCTCCAAAAATACCCATCCTCTTATCAAAGGAGAGCCCTGCACAGAAACTAGCTGACTGGAGGGTAGGGGAGAGGGACGTTTTAGAGCCTTTCCTCTCTTTTCCCTTCCCTTCCCTTCCCTTCCCTTCTCTTCTCCTTTGTCCTCTCCTCTCTCCTCTCTCCTCTCCTCTCCTCTGGTCACGCAGGCACCACCAGCCTGGCTGCAGTTGCCAGCAGGGGCTGCCAAAGTTAGCTCAGCCTGGCTCCGCCAGCACACACTGCACCAGCTTCTGCCTTTGAAAGGCTGAGATACAAAGGCGGTATCGAAAAGAAAAGGTTTTTGTGGCTCTAGTTTCCACAGGCATTAAAATGTCATTGCAAGTTCAGCTATTAGAGAAGAGATAAATATCTTCAGGGCAAGTAGTGGTTATATTCTCTGCAATAACTTGCTGGTAATCTTCTATTTAAAAGGTCTCTGCTCCTTCTCATCCATGCTAGGCTATGACCACCTAGCCAGAACTCCAGTATTACACATTTTGAGGAAGAAACTTGTCATCTCAGCTACGCTAGAAGAGAGTCACACATTTGATACCAGTGGTGCTTAAACCATACCAAAACATCAGGGAGAGCCTTTGCATCAGCAGGGAGAGCACCAGCCCCGCTGAGAAGACGCTGCCTTGCTTCCAGCAGGGGAACTAGGAAGTAGCTTTCCCTTAACCCCGAGCCTCAACATAACGATGACAACTGCACTCTGTGCTTCTTCCCTGCAACCATGCAGTCATCAGGAGGGATGAGATCAAAACTTGGGCAATGCCACATGCAAAACCAAAATTTCTGCTGTTTGCAAGGTCTCATATAAGAAGTGATAGTTATGAAAACCTGTTCCTGCTGTCTGCTCTTGTGCTCGTGGAGACTCCTGGGTAAATCTCCGCCACAGTGCGAGCAGGTAGCAGCGAGGGACAAACCAGAAATGTGCTGCCATACAAACGGTGCTCAAGGTGCAACCTGCCAAGAGAAGCAGTGTGTTTTCACACTAAAAAGCATGACAGGAAACCTAAAGCACCTAGATGCTGCAAACTGCTGCAAACCTCCAATCTTAGCCCAAAACAGAGTATCAGCAATTTAATAGATATTTTCAATGATCAAGTGATTGACTCAGTGCTCTCAGTCGAGAATGGTAGCTGACAATGTACACGCCCAGTCCTTTGCAATACAAAATAAAACAAAGACATAAAAAGTCCTTTCACAGCAAGTTTTTAATATATGACCACTTGATTGCTTGCAAGCAGCTCTTCAGGTGGGGATGCTTCCTCTGGAATCAGAGGGGAATATTTCAATTTTGTCACGAATTTGGTTTGTCAGTCCAGGAAAGAAAAAGGAATAAAAAAAAGATCACTGTAGAATACAGATATCCCCAAAGAGACATATACCAGTAAATCTGGAATTGTTTAAAATCACACTTAAATTTTTCCAGTAAAGCTTTTTACAAGCTGGCCATGTAAAAACAACACTGACTGGACAGCCTATGAGAAATAAATTATAAGATCTTGAAACACGGTCATAACACAGCCAGTGCTCAATCCACCATGATTCACACTTTCTTGTACAATGAGAATAATTTAAAAAAAAAACCCTATGAGTAATCACCAACAAAGCTCACAAGAGCTGAGAGCCTTCCCAAGGCATTACCAGACAAGAAAAACAAAGGGTTGGGAGAAAATTCTTTTAACATTCCTGCCATATTTGTACAACAAAATTTGGTTTCATGAAGGTACTCCTTATTTACACTTAAGACTTCATCCTAATATCATGGAACCAGAGTAATTCTGATGAAACTTTAAAAAAAAAATTAAAGGAAGTCAGATTTTTTTAGAATGGGAAAAACATGAATTACCCATGCAAGGCAGATAAATTAGATCAAACAGTTGTGTGGCACCCGAATAAATCTGCTGAGCGAAAGTTTGCAGGAGGTTTTCTACAGGGAAACAAATTGTTTCCAATCTCACCCTTTCTCTCTCTTGTCCATTTATATTGAGAACTATCCCATTACATTTTATTTGGTAGAAGACAAAAATGTCAAATTATTTTTAAAAATGCTGAAGCAAGACTTTGCAAGTATATTTAGGAATAAATCTCAGAAGACTTGCACTGTCTCAGTATTTTAATGTCAATTTTACTGTATTTGTACTGATTTCATTAAGCATTCTATCTGCCAGAATTTAAATGTAAGCAATTCATAACAGAATATTTTGAAATAAAGTAATGCAACACATTAACTAGAACTTTCAGTTACACCATACAATTTGTCAAATTGCCAACAGAACAACTCATTTGAAAAGACAGATTGTTGCTTACTCTTCAGCTGTCATTTGTGTTACTGCACTTCAGCTCCTCTTGCCTGACACTTGGCGCAGAGTTAGTCAATCATACTGACGGCTACCTGATGAGCTCTGATAAAACCCACAAACAAAACAGAGATTCTGGTGACTCATCCATCAGTCTGGAGAGCAACTTGATACCCCAGATAGTGGCTCCAGGAAAGCAACCCCTGCCAGCCACACAGGCCGGCAGATATTAGTGACGCAATCTAGTCATGGCATCCTTCCCAAGACCAGGATATTATGGGGATACATTGCTTGGATTTGCTAGATTAAAAAATACCATGAGATTCTGAATCTGTGGACTTTCAAAGTATTTTCACAAACTCTCTCCCGCTAAGGGTTTCTTTTAAGTGAAGGCATTTAAAAGAGCTACCTAATATTAAAAAAAAAAAAAAAAGAAAAACAAACCCAACCAAAAATCCAAACCAAACCAAACAACTCAGCAGAGTGTGTAGAGATTCGCTGTACCTGGTCTAAACACCCTTGGAGGTCCAACCACACATCTTCCACCAGGGACTCCGTTGAGATCACACCCAATTTTTGTATCAGGTACACAACAGTTACACTGTAATATGACCATCTCATCACTCTTCCTTCTCACAGGCTCGATTTTCCTTTCCTGTCTTTAACTTGGCCATATATTTTTATACCCTGTCTAGCATTCCACAGGTGGAGCACAAATAAGACCTCACAAAATGATGCAGCCACAGAAATAAAGAGCGTGTCCACTGTCTGCCACTTTCCCTCTCCCTTTCATATGCATCACATACACAGCAATAACCTTCATGCATCTTAAAGCTGCAATGCTCACTCATGTGTAAAAATGAACCTCAGACTTCTACCAGTGATGAGGACAGAACCCTAATGGTTTCGTCCAAATTAGCTCTTGAATTGGGTCATATCCATTTTAATGAAGTAGAAGCTAATGTGGGGGCTGGATGCTAGATGAGCGCCTGTGATAGCTTTTGTCCTTGGTGTGATTAGTTTGGCAATCACAATCATTTACATAAATGGTGAACACCTTACAGTGGGGAAGCACAACCCAAGGGGGCAGGAGAAAGGAATGTACATTCCATTCATAAAAAGGTTTTACTGTGTAAATGGATGCCAGGTAATTTCATTCTTTGTCCCTGTGGTCACAAAGCAATTCAGGTGGCTCAGGCAGCACTGCAGCAACCAGGACTGCATCCCTGGCTTAGTTGCTGTGAGAAACACAATGAACATCAGGGAAAAGAGATGGCTAATTTTCCCTCTCATCCTGGTAAATAGGTATGCACATTCTAGGAAGAATTATAGTTCTCCAGCAAACATATCCCCAAGCAAACATTTTAAATTTGCCCAAGTTTGTGAGCACAGCCTTCTCTCAGTGGTTCCACCCTTCGCAAGCAGCACTGCAATTCACTGACTTGGTCACGAAGCACAGATGTGCGCAGAGAAGGACAGAATTCAGAGTTATCCAGTTTATAATCTATAATGAATCTAAATGGAATTAGACAAGCATCAGGATGTTAAAAAATTTCATTTGCCCACAGAACTGATGCAGGCTGCAAGTTTTTCCACTGACTGGTGTATTTTTAGATATAAACTCAACTCATTCATCTCAGAGCAGAAGTGAGCAGTAACGCACATCCTGATACTCCTTTCCAGTCATTTTGGCTTAGCTCACTGAGAATTTAATTACCCTTCACTGGATTATGGAAGGCATCCTTTCACATCTTTCTTTCCCATACTGGACTAAGACAACCAAAATATTTCACTGTCACTGAGCAGGAGTAAGCAGGTGTTACTGACCCCACGATTCTTCCAATTTTTCAGGGAAGTATTTTCTCAAATATTTTTATCTGCTGTATAGGTGAATCAACATTATTTATAAGACATATTAATAAAAATTATAGGTCTGTCCTGACTATGAACTTCATGATCACACTTCCAAGTAGGAAATCTGTGGGACTTCTTGCTACAAGATGTCACGAAAACCAAGATTTTACATGGTGTTCAACATGAGTTGGGCAGGTACGTAAGCGATCCATTGGCAGCTACTGTGTAAATGAACCATATTAGGTTCGAGAAATCCCCTGAGCTAAATATTGTCTGAGGGTGAAAGAACATTCATGGAAACATCAGACAGGCTTGTCCCGTTCTTAGCCCCTGGGTCTACTTACTGTGGCCACTGTTGGAGACAGGATATTGGGTTAGATGAAGTCTTTGTCTGAACCAGTACAGCTGTTATTATGCAGAAGCAGTAACATCCATAAGAGTTTACTATGACAGAACAGATGTGAGGAAATGTTCAAGAAAACAGAGGAGCTGAAAAGTAATTTGGCAAGTAATGTTTTGGCAGCAGTACTGGCTTAAATAGCCTCCTTTCTCCCTGACCTCACCCACTTATTCCCACCACTCCCTTCTTTGTGCTTGTACAGCTGTTTACGTAGCCACATCATGAACCAGGCTAGAAAACCATTTGGATGAGACACCTCTCTTCTTTCCTTCCCCTTTTCTGTAAGTTATTTTTCAGCCAGATCAGTATGCAGATTTAGCTGTGCTGCAGATTTAGCTGCTGCACAGCTGAACAAATAGTTTGCCACGACTGCACAAGAAGCAGCACAAATCAGGAACATGTGTCCAGGGCCAGGACATGTTTATGCTCAGCATAAGCAAAGCTTAAGCAGGACCATCACATCACTACCACCAACCCACAGCCCACGAGTCCTCAGGGCAATGAAAAGTGTCTCTGCCCAGAGCAAGAGCCCAGCCTGCTACCCAGCCCCAGCACCGACTGTGAGGACACTCTGCTTACCTGGTGGAGTTTCAATACCGATCAGACAGTGAAAGAAGTTGTTTGTACAAACAGTCCCTGCATCATAACTCAGACAAACGTTAAAAGCTCTCCTAGGAGAAATCAGGCCATGTTCAAGTTAAAAATGGGACATAGCCAGGTACCTGTAAATCACCTGGGGATGTTCCTGCTAGGCACAATTACTGTGTCTCTTAAACAGTAGTTATTGAGTGCATTTGGCTTTATTAGTTCTCTGGGCAATTTCCCGATTAGGAACACCCTGATTAAGTGGAAAACAATACACTGCCTCTGCATTCTCTATAAACAACATATGGTAGTTTACTACCTAGGCGCACACAGGCGCTGAGCAGAACACCAAGCAGAGGAGGGACCTGGGTACTACTGATGGCTGCTTTCAGAACACAGGCAGTAAATGACAACTTGGCTTCCATCTCCTTGCACAATCCCGTCTGACACCTTTGCCTCACAGTAAACAGGAATAATGCATTAGGAAACAGCAAGGTGACATGAAAAGCACACACCTTTTCTTTCTCACATACACAGCATTTAAAGGCAGGCACCACTGTGTACATTGCTTTCCTGACAGGCTGCCAC
The DNA here is from genome assembly GCA_013397315.1 of Donacobius atricapilla. Lineage (NCBI taxonomy): Eukaryota > Metazoa > Chordata > Aves > Passeriformes > Mimidae > Donacobius > Donacobius atricapilla. The sequence continues at coordinate 379,782 of WBMY01002815.1, read as the reverse complement.
AATAGGAACCAGCTCCTGCCAGAAGTTGCGTTACTTTGATAGAGGTGGACTAAAAGAGCAAAATGCAGAATTCAACAGAACTGCCTTAAACTAACAGCAGCAGCTGTTAAACAGTGGTGTAAGTGCTGGCAGCCAGATTATGCAGCCTGCATGACTGGAGGGCTCTGACTGCATACACTAAACTCCTCTCCAACTCCATACTAATACACCTGCCTGGATGCTATTTCCCAGGTCAGCCAGAGGCTGCGTGTGGACAAATGAACAAATGGGACACTACAGGCAGCTTAAACCCTGCACTTCATTATGTTCAAAACACTAACACAAGTCAATCACATACCAAACAAGCATCAATCAAAGTATTGATGTTGTCATTCTGAATTGTCTACTTCTGATAAACTCTTTGAAGGTTAAGGGATTAGGTGTATTCCACCAGAAAGGTCATATAATATGTCTGTACAAAACCAAAAGAGAAAAAACAGAATTCGGACACAAAAGCTGATTTCGAATAAGCCCCAAAACTAAATTGACTTCACCTCTCTCAACCCTTCAGATGAAACTGTCTCTAGTAGATTCTCCCAATATATACATACCAGCTAAAATTAGGCTCATAAATGTGACTCATCCAAGTGGCTGCCAATCAGTTAAAAAAAGAAACAATTCCAGCAGTTGTGTACTGCACACAGCCCTGTGATGCACAAGACACTTGAATCCAAATTGGAGCAAAGCAGCTTCATTGCTTCAGAATGAAAAAAGTAACATAGGTGGTGCATTTCTTAACAGTCAAGGTCTTTTCTGATACATTATTTAAAACCACAAAAAACACAATTGTCTGTGCTGATTCTGCTCCGCAGCTGGATTTTGAAAGATTGATCAAGTATGTGATAAAACCATTTACTTGAAGAATGTTTTCCTGGCAATCAAAATGATACTGTCTCTGTATTTGTTCTCCACCCATTAAAAGAAAAACTGTACCATGATAATAAGATAGACAAAACTTTCAGGGTTAACCGAACTACAGGAAAAGCACTGTCACCTCTGCATCAAAGCAAAACCAAACCAAGCCTAATTTAATACAGTCTTCTCAGGAGTCCAGGGAAAATTTGTTTCTGAGCAGTTATGTCTGTTTGTTTAAACTGGAATCTTCTGCAGTGAAGAAGCGCACCTTCCAAGAGCAGTGAGCAGTCAGCTCATGTTTAAGTCACTGGAAGCCAGAGGCAGTCATAAACTTTTGGACATAAACTCCCTAAAGAATAAATTATAACAGAAGAAATCCAGCAAGGCTGCCACTACATTTAAAGACAAAATTCCCATTGAATTCAGCAAGACAAAAGTAGGCTTTGATACACGTTCCACACAAACTGGCATCAGACTTTGGTCTGTCCCCAAAAGGGGCAGAGTTGTGACAGCCCTCACAAAATGGGAGAGGGATACTAGACTCGAAGACACTTCTGCCTGCAAACAATACTATATTCACAGGGAACTTCTATTTTAACATGCATACTCTGGAGCATAACTGTAACAAGCTGAAAGCTACAACTTTACATGCTATCATCAAATCTAGTCCTTTAAAGTGCGCCACAGAACTCAATGTCTTTATATTTATAGCAAAACTAACATGGCCTTACCACTGTAAACCCTGACCAGAGGAATGTAAAAGGAGAGTTCTACACTTTGGTCCCCACATGATGAAAAGGAAGCTAGATCCCAGAGTAGCTGTAAGCCCTTCTGTTCTCTATGCCAGAGTTTTCATGAAAATGAGATTGGAATGTGGCCCCAAAACTTTACCAAAACAGTGGACGTTATGTTTTTTTTCAATCAAATGTGCTAACATTCAGCTCCAGCCCATCAAACCAGCATGCTTATGCATCCAGAGTACCACAAAGGAGCCTTTATCTCATCAGTATGATATTGCACAGGTCTCTAAGAAGCTGTTGAACTACTCATTAACAAACTGCAGTTCATCTGCTCTCATAGAGGGTGGATCAAACCAGGCTCAGCACAGTCCTCATATTCGGAAATTTATTCTATTGCTACATTTGCGCATGACAACTGCATTATGCTTGGGCAATGGGTCTGAAGAAATCTCCCTCCTTATAGCATTAATAATTACTTTCTTTATTTATAAACTAGAAATTACCAGTTACTCATTGACCAACACACACTGCCCATTAGTCTTGCACTCCTCTTCTGCAAGGTAAGTCTTACTGGGTTAGCTGAACGGAGGAGCAAAAATTGCATTGTGTACGTCAAGGCTGACATTCTCCAACTTGGCTGACTTACCTTATAGTCCTGAATCCTGATTTAGTTTTTCAGTAATGCTGCAAACCCCCACACAATATAACACATAAAGACATAGTGGGAGTCAGCATCTATAAAAATCAGAGCAGTCCTACTTACAGGCTTAACTACATATCTGGATATCTAACTTCAGATATCAACATTCAAAAAATGTTGGCCTAACTGATTTATTTAAGGATGCAAAGACAGTCAGGGTTAAGGACTCGACATGGAACCAGAGGACCTCACTTAGGCCTCTGCCTAACCAAAGCCTTATCAGCATGCAAATGCAGTTAGCTGTGAGCTAGCACAAAACTAAAAGAAAAGACAGAGCTGTAGAGAGGTGTTCACAATCTGTGTGAAAAGAATCATGCACAGAAAGCTCTCTTTCCTTCTCTATGGAAGCTTGATTAAGCAGGGTCCTGCAATGAGTGCATCCACTTCCCAAAGGCAATTGCATCCAGTTCCTCCAGCAATGAACTTCAGCAGACACTTCACTCACCACACATTCCTGCAGTGTGCAACTGACATTACAAGATGCATCCAGTGCCAGCACCCAAAAGACAAGAAACTACAGTTACCATTTAGTGTATTTTTCACTCTGTATTTCATCACCATCCAGACGGACAATTAACAACAACTAATAAACCTGCAATCTGGGTGCTCTGCAGAGGAGGTGGCTGTGAACAGCTGCTGGTTCATAAGCTTGTAAAGTGCTGCTGCCTGACAAGCCTGCCCTGCTGCCAGGAGGCCAGAGCCACCTGGAGCATCAGGGAAGCCCTGGCGCCTTCCCTTGCAGAAAAGCCATGCATTTCTGATATGCCACAGAACATCCTCGCTTCTCGGACTTCAGATTGGATCCACCTTGTTTCCCTAGCACGGTCTACTATTTCCCAGGCTCCAGAAGGTAGGGTGGGGCCCAGCCCCATGGCAAACTACCCAAATCCATCATCCTCTGAAGGACCTGCAGTTTAATGCTATCATCCAACAGAGATTCAGGGAAAAGAGGGAAGATCTGTCGATAAAAACAACAGCACAATGCTTAGTTTGGCTGAACAGTCTTTAATACTGCCTATTTCTCATAAGTATGTGTATGTTAATTAAAAATATTTCATAATCTGGTAATGTTTTGCTTGAATGGCTTCTGGCAAGCTCTGTGATATGCTTGAGTTTTTAGGGCATAGCAAGGCAGAATACTACAGGTATCAGGTTCAGTACTGAAAGGGTCCGACATTAAAAAGTTCAAACAACACAGCTTTAAAAAGAGAAGATGGGAGGAATTTAGCAAGAAGAATCAAGTACTTTTCATATTATTTTAAGGTGGTAACATGAGGTTTATTTCTTCAGGAGATGGAATTGTTTCTCAAGGAACTGAGCCAAATCCAACAAAAAGCTAACAAGACACAGACAATAAAGTACTGCCAGTGAGTTTAACAGATGTTTTTCAGCTCACTTAGTTTAACCTGTCCTTGCCTTTGGCAGAAGACTTTTGATTTTAGCAAGACAACTAGGATTTCATAGCAATGCTGAACAAACATTTAAGAAAGAACACAGAGGAAAATGTTTATGCATACTCTGTGCAAGATGGACACTGGGTACTTCCCTCACCTTCTGCTGTTTGAAGTGAAGGATAAAATTCACAGAGCACAGTTAAGCCACTACAAAGTGCCTTCTGAAAACCTTGCCCTAGTATGTTCCACTGTTTCTCTTTACACTCCCATGAGGTGGTAATTTATTTTTTTAAATCCATAGTTTATACTGGAACTAAAACAACTTATTGCAGATATTTCTTAATCAGCTTCATCAAGCTCAATTGAAAAAATATTTAGCCTGTTTAAAGAGTTCCAATATTTGCATTTAGTGGATTATTAAGTAGGAACTAAACCCCGTTCTTGACATATCTGGGATTTGATTAAAAAGAAATTAAAATGTCTACACTACATTGTAACAAAATTCAGAGTTGCTACATTAATAAAATACTATAATTTAATTAAAATATGAAGAATATTTTGCTGATTTTAAAATTCCATATCCTATCCTTGTGCTGGGAACACATTAAAACAGAAGACACATATTGCTTCTCTCCTGAAAAGTTGAAATGGGCAGCTGGGATAATGTAAGAGCTTCTTGGTCTGAGCAGCAGAAATGCACAATATTCTCCTGGAAGTTAGAAGTTTCTCCACTACTAACTGTTTCTTCTGGTGCCAATAAAGGGAGAATGTGTCACAAGGGAAATATCTGCCACTTCAACTGTAATTAAACTTGTTGCTGAGTATGATCCATGTAAAAGTAATTCTTGATCCACTTCAGCTGGTGATTATTTCCCCACAGAAAAATGAAGGACTTTTAGTAGGCAGTGATGAAGGCATAGGATTGAATACAAGCAGAAAAGAGCCACTTGGATGGGAATAGGCATGTTGAAGGTTTTACTCTTTGGAAGCATTTTAAAGGATACAAGAACTTGCCTCCTTGTAAGATTAATCTCAAAAGTCAACAGCACCTCTCCAGGGCTTGAAATAGCATCTTTTCTATGGCTTTCCCCTTATAACTGGTATTTACCACATTACTTATTACTGCAAAATTATTCCTTTATGTACAACATTTTGCATTTAATTTCTAAGTATATGCCTCTGCCTAATGAAAGGCTGGTGGCTTGCTATCTTTTCCAGGCACAGGTGTGCAGCCAGCTGTGCGCTAACTGTGCATAGATGGAGCTAGAAGAGTTCCAGACATTTAAACTGGAATTAAAATAAGTATTTAGTGCAATTTCAGATGCCTTAGTGTACCACAGTTGGCTGATCTAAAAAGACATGTATTTTTCCCAGGTCCAATCTTAGGCCACTTCCATACATATTAATAGGATATGGTGCCTGTAGACAGCCAGAGTGGCACCAGGTCAGTACATCAAACTCCTGAGCTGCTAAAAAGTAAAGATTCTGGTAACCAGGGCCATGCAAGTATTCAGGATACACAATTACGAGATGTTAGAGATGATCCACAAAGCATATGAGAAGAAGCTGACTTCTAATCATACACGGCTTTTTCTGGCACAATAGCTCAGATAGGCATTTGGGAAAAGGAGGTGAATAAAATTTGTATTTGGAATTGTTTTGACTGCTATTGCATGTACTAATTGCTTTTAAAAATATATTGTTTGATTGTTTAGATAGCATTTTAAGAGAGTAAAATTAAGCACTGAGACAGGTCTTTGAACACTTCAAACATTTTCAGAGGGATTTATGGACAGAATCTTTGGTGATCAAGAACAATCCAAACCCTGAATCAAAACGTTAGCCTACTTAGGGCTTTTCATCTCCTTGAGAAATCACAGTCTCTTGAAAGACTTTGGCAGACCTGGCTGGATACTTTGGTACTTAATATGCAACAGCAAGAGCGAACAAGCTTGTGAACAGCCATTAAATCACAATCAAGGATAGAGTCTAATCAAGTCTAAAAAGAGCAACATTAGGTTTGAGCATGCAGTTTGTTATCAGCTGAACATATTAAACCATTAAAAGCATTCACACAGGAATCTGATGAATAATTTCATAGATAGATGATACCAAAATTTGAATATGAATACAAGCCACAAACTCACTCTGGGTTGAAATGCCTGCATCTCTCAGCTACACAGCAACACCAGATATAATGCAGGCCACAAATCTGATGTTAATAGGAATATTTTACAAAGTAGGCATCAAAATGAGAAATGGAAATAGCTTAAAATTTCATCTTAAGGGGCTAGTAGTGTGGCACAGGGAACTCTAAAGCTTCAAAACCTGCAAAGGGGGAGATCATGAAAAATCCCTATATCCATCAACTGGTTTCCATTCTCCACAGAAAAAATATATTAATACCAAATACTACCGTTGTGCTCATTTCAGGGAGATATAGATGGGCAAAGTATGTGTCCACCAGGGGCCACAACAATGTATAAAGTTATACTCAAGAGGTGCAATTTGTGAAGCATTTAGAGTCCTTCAAAAATATTAACTCTGACAACAATATGATGAAGTGCATCTCTTTAGTCCCCTGCACAGAGGGATTAAATTAAGCTAGGAAAAAAAAGGCATCATTGTTTCCAAACAGGAACCTTAAATTAGGCACCTCAACATTAGATAAATGTAGATTTTCAATAATGACTGGTGAACTGACTCACACTCATCTCCACTTTAAGCAACTAGACCTGATTTTTAGAAAGGATTGTGCTTTAAGTCCTTTCAAATAGTCCTTAAAAAAAAAAACCTCAAAATGGGTATACAAAACCTTAACTATGTGAAATAATTAAATAGCTGTAAATATATCATTCTAATTAACCACTCCTAAAACACTTGGTTTTGTTATCTTATTTTTGTTACTGGAAGAGCTAGGCCTTTGGTCTCTGTAAGAGTAAAAAAGCAGAATATCCCTTCTGGAAACAAACCAACAGCCAACAGACAAGTTCATCTAAGTACTCAGGGCACAAATTTTAGAGATATAATTTTATTCATACAAATTTGTAACGTGTTCTCCAAAGCCCATTTTGTGCTATGTGAACTGAACACACAAAACAAAGCCGTTCAGCTCCCTGGCTGGGCTGCTTAGACACTCTGGTAAGGAATAACAAATCAGCAGGACAACCAGCTCTAGCATCCCGAAGTCTGCACTCCCCGCTTCTCCCCAATGTGCCAAACCCAGCGTGTCAGCTCCTGCTCCATGACAGAATGCTTTCTGGTATGCCGCAGCGAAGATGGGAGTGAAGCTGAGTATGGCACTGCCCCACTTTGGCACGGCAGCGGGGAGAGCAGCAGCACCGTGCCCGGCACAGCACAGCACAGCACAGCACAGCACAGCATAGCACAGCAGGGGCTTGCGCGGCTTCACGGAACCCTCAGCGCCCAGCAGCTTCCCTGACCCCCAACACAACCCACTCGGACTAAGGAACAGGTAACGGAGCAACACCAGGGCATTTCAAGGTCCCAAATTTAAAAAATGAAAAGCAAAAAGATGCACAAAGAGTGACTGCTCACAGGAAATGCATTAGTGATGGGACAAAGGGTGATTTTCATACACTCTGACATGTAAGCTGCTAGATGCTGAATCAATACACTGTTAAAAATTAATCTGGCTGCAAAAGTTTTCTTAGCTCACCAGATCTTCACAGATTGAAGGTTTCTACCCTTACATAGCAGGGTTCCCACTAGGGAATATGAAGTAGACAGGTAGTGGAAAACTTTGTTTACAATGGAACCATGGAACTGAGACTACTCAGAGCCCAAAGCCTGACAAAGAGAACAGTTAAGAGAGAAAAAACCCCAGGAGAATGAAAACATAAATACTGTGGATGCAGTGTGTTTCTGCTTGGTTACACAGTCCTAAGGGGCACACTGAACACTCCAAGGCAAGCGCAGCGAGAACTGCCAGGAGTGTCCAGCACACTGCAGGACTCAGCTATCTAACACAAACCAGAGCTATGCTATTATGTGATTTTATAACGCAATCGAGGCCCATGCTCATATCCAGTGCATGTCCAATGCCTACTGGAAGACAACGCAAAGCATTATTTTGCTTTTGTTTTAACTTGGACCATAACTGGAAAGAACACAATCTCAGGTTCCGAAGAAGAGTCACGTGAACTAAGTAGTCTTCAAGAAAAACAAGAACTTCCAATTCCACTTTTGACCTCATCTCAGTGTACTACAACATACCAAATTTTAGAAAATTTCAAAAATATTGAAAATATTGAAAATACACGGTAGTGTATTCCATGGGTATAGCATGTATGTAATAATACTCACTACCAACACTACCACTACCAGCAGCTGGAGATTAATAAATTCATTTTCAGGGTAACTGTATGTACATAAGGAACCATTGCTGTTCTCGCTTTACAGAGTCAAAGCAGAAGCTCAAGATCTCAGGGATCAGCCACTTTGATCTGGTTTCTGTTGAGCTGAGACTATGACATCCACCATAAAATGCAAAGGAACCTCTATTACTGTGACTTAAAGGATTCCATTTAAGTCAAGCTTCTATACAAAATTTTCCAAAAATTACATAGAAATACTTTCAGGAAAAATGGATACACTTTATAGCACAGTCTAAACTCACACTGTCCTGCAGTATTTCCACAAGATGGTAAAAACTCATCCCTAATATCTGGTTTAATTCTCCTTGAAGAAGATGTAGTCCTAATACATCCACATTGTGGATCAATAAATGTGGTCAGTCCCTGTGATACCAGGACTAAAGAAGCTTCAATTAAAATTCATATTTACTTCTTAATGTGTTGTTTGGGATTTTTGACGGCAGGTGTTTATAAATTTCACAAGGTGAGAAGCCACTACAATGAAAGCTAAATGTCAAAAAAGGTAACTAATATTCAGGCTAGCAACAAAGACAAGATAGATCTACCCAAAATCATCTCTTCTAGAAAGTCCTGCAATCCTTAGCCAGGGAGATAGTGGATCACTTCATTTGAAACAAGTATACACAAAACTGTACACAATAAATCCACTGCTTTAATCACCTAGTATGCATTTTAACCAATGATCCTTCAAGAAGAAAAAGTATAAATAAAGCCTACAACAAGCAGCTGAAGCGGCATCCATACTCCTACAGCATCCAGCCTGATCTTGCTTATTCTACATCTGGCCCTCTTAAACCTCTTTACCAAGCGGCAAAACTCAACCAGAATATGCTGAGCAGCTCCTTCCAGCCTCATCTATTACTTGGTGAGGAAGTAGCTGGCACTGAACAGAGCTGGATACTTGTCAAAGAGTAAATATGCTGAATGCACATAACACAGTAAATTACAGGCATATTTGCTTTCATTTCATTCTTATGCAGCTCCTTAAATCAGGAGGTGGGAAGCACAAACTTTCTGTATTCAAAGTATTCATACTGGTTCCTAATGAAAACTATGAGCTTGTGGGAGACTTTCCTTACAGTATGTGCTTAGCCACTCTTAGTTACTATTCCACCTTTTCTCATGGAAGCGCAGGCCTCATAAAATCTGAAAAATGTTTTGTATTTTCACAGGTAGCATAGACAATTATTTCATGACTCTTCTGCAAATAAATTCTTTTTCGCTTCACGCTATGCAATATTAAAGAAAAGACAATCAGCTGGCCCCTGAACCTGAAATAGTTATTGAACTTTGTGAAACAATGCAAAGATAGAAAAATGGAGTTAGATGGCAAAAGCAAAAGCCAGACCATCTTCTCTAATTAACATCTCACTAGATTTTTGGTTTCCTGGCCACTTTTTAGTTTCAGTATTGTCAGATGGAAAGTATGTGCTTGATAAAGTTTTTAGAAATTCTAATTTGCCAGTAAAGCATATTTCTACAGGGAGCAGGAAGAGAAATTAAATTAGATCCTGTTTTCTTCTTTAATCAAATGGATTAAAAAAAAAAAAAAAGAAAAGAAAAAAAAAGAAAGGCCTGATAAAATATTGTATCATTTAGCAAAAACCAACTCCTTATTTCACATGAAAGACACAGTGGTTCAACCTAGGTGTATATAAGCCCCTTGGAGATATTGTAATACGAACTTAATCTGCATGACTGAATCTGACTCTTAGGTTTCGCCAAAAATCTGTACACTCATTTGTGAGCACAACATGAAGCATTTAATGTCTCATGCATGAGTACAATAATAAATGCCCTTTCCACTTGGCTGTTAGAAAGCTTGTAAACTTCTGAGCAACAACACTGATATAACCAACCTCAAAATATGGCCAAAGACTTTGTTGTCATATAGAGCAAATTAATTCAGTCCAGTTCAGATTCCTGTACTGCACTTCTGAGCACAACACCTGAGCATGCCTGCACCATAAAACAGCATTAACTCTCCTGTAGTCACAGAAAGAGCTGGATACCTGGAAAGAACCCTTCACAGTCTCCCTGTTCCACTTCTATGCCATATGGCCCCACTAACATCACAATTTTATAAAGGCAAGACTAAGTGATCCCTTTGAATCAGACTCTGCATCCAAAAATTTCCCTCTTGCAATAGGATACAATAGAATGAAAACAAATCTGCTTGGAAAATAACTTTTGGAAAGAGCATGACAGCTCCCAATTTCTTTTTCTCCCCTTTAGCTTTTCCAGGCTTCTTCCAGTGAAAACACAGCATACCTGGGCCAAATCCAATGAAAAAGTGCTCCTGGAATTATGTCAAAACCCACTTTGTGGTAACCCAGGTACAAACCATGCTGTTAAAAATATTGTGCTCCTAAGATGACTTTGCTAAATACCTCTTCTACCACTAACCAAGTACCACTAAGAGACCTTGAACATTAGCTTGATAGTGTTATATGGTGCCTTGGTTGTAATCAAAGTCTTTTATTTTTCAGAATTGCATTATTAAATGGCCATAATATCCTACAGGAGCTTTTGAAGCTTTAAATCCATTAGCCCAGCATATACTATCAATGGTAAAAATATTACCTATCCTTCCAACAGACACAGAATGATGGGTTATTCTCATTTCAGTTATCCCAAGGGCCAAATCTTTACCGTGTTTTGTTCTGTTTCCCAGCTACAAAGAGCAAAACATGTCCTTTCAGTCTGGCTGACTTTCATCAGTGATTAAGGGGAGAAGGAGAAAACCTATCAAACCTAAGGGACATACAGCACAAGCCAAAACGTTCCCTCCTTAGTGCTGTGCTCAGGCTGAATGAGCGCTCAGTGCCATGGCAGACCAGCAGCTTTCACACCACTCTGTCCTGGGGAACTGCCACAAGCTGAACAAAGCCAGGAACTCAGGGAGGACAGACAGAGACAAAGAATCCCTTGCTTCTGGCAAGGAAGCAATTCCTGCTCTTACAGGCAGTTTGGTGCAGAAAACCACTATCTTCCCAAAGGAGAGATAAGGCTCAGCAAGAGTGCAGAAGGCAGCTCGCTCTTAAAAAGGCCAGAGGAGGAGGGAGCTGCTGCCACAGCAGAACATAAGCAAAGAGGGATTTCTGTCTTTCTGCAATTTCTTTCTGCGATTTCTGTCTTTCAGCTCACATGTGCCAATGCTCTTCAATTTTATTTTTGCAGCTTTGAGCGTCACCCAACTATGAGCAATCTTTCTGGGGAAAAATAAAAGTGTGGAAACTGTTATTTAACATGTAGAATATACAAAGTGTAATCACATAGAAATAATTTTCCAGCTGGCCTTGTTCTCCCATTCATATGATAGTTTTCATATTCTTCTGGAATTCTGTGTATTCAAGCTGCCAGAATACAGATGCTGGCCACTGTATCAGAGCAAGCTAACTCAGCACCCATGACTGACCTGCAGAATAGATATCCTGCGACTGACACAAAGTTAGTTCACAAAGTCCATCAAACATTAGAGAGATTCAAGACATCGTTTCTCCTGCAATGTTTTAATTTTGCACTAGTTTCCTTGTTTTCATTTCCTTACTTATTGCAGAAAATTGCATCCTGCATAGTTAGGAAAAATGACATCTTTTCCTTTTAATTTATCCCACACAGCACAGACATTCAAGCTGGTGATTCAGCAGAAAGAAGGTCAATGTGCTAATGGAATCAATAAACTTAAGTGTGATGAAGTGACTGCCACTTCAATTACTGTATAAACCGTAAATCATTTTCCAACGCAAGAAACGTCCTTCTATCAATAAACTATCTGTTTAAGCAATTGTTTAAAAATCAAAGTGTGATCTTGTAAACATTTTGGGACTCAGTTACACTGCACATCTCACTCATAACTTCTGTCTATTCCTCATCACTTATTCCTTATTGACTTAGATTCAGTACAGAGTAAGGACGAACTGAAGGAGTATTTACAATCAGAAACTGTGGCAATGGTCTTCTGCTCCCCACTTATTTTCTCTACTCCTTAGTCATAACTGGATGCTGTGACATTTCTCCCAAGAAAACTGGGAGCATAGGGCCAAACCTGTGCCCACTGCAAGCACTGGCGCTCTCCAGAGACAGAGAGCACCACCTTCACACAAGCTCTCTGCAAGCTGCCACCACTACCAGAAACTCTAAAGGCTGATCTCACGTGTGCTGATACAGACCAATGGCTAAATAGTCCTGTTAAGCTCTACATGCTGCACGGCCCTATAGGACATGTCTTTCACTCAGGAAGCAAAGTCACGGGCTTTTTTTCTCACCCTGGAAGTTTAAAATATGGTCCCTGGTGAAAGGAAGTTTTGTCTGCCCAAGTTAACAAAATACCATAGCATGATATAGCATAACCTGCTCTTAACAGTCCTCATTCCCCAGTGAAACATATCACCCACTCTCTCTCTCAAACCCTGAAAGATGCTCACTGGCACAGAAAAGCAAGAGCAAGAAAAGCCAGAGAGGCTATTACTGATTAAGTACTGTATATACAGTGGCATGAGGATGCACAGCAACCCTTAGATACAACAAAAGCTTATCATCCTGCAGTCCAGGTCAGATATGAGTTATTACACAGAAAGAGATAACCACTGGCAACACTAATTATCTAGCCTGAAGCAGAGCATACGTGGGATCACAAACTACTGAAGCATAGATTATTAGACAAGTGGAGCCAATGCTCTGTAAACTTTTTCTAAAGATCTGCTACAGCTCTGCAGGCCAAATAATGAGCATCAACTCTGCTTTTGGTGAACTCAGCTTCCCACATTACAGAACTTCAAAACTCTGTTCAAATTTGGGATTCCTCTGCGCTTTGTGCCACAGAAATGCATGATAAGAAACTGCTTTTTCCCTGAAGTTTTATCTGGAGAGATTAAAAGCATCAAAATCAAAATCAAATGTAGATTATCCAAGTCAAGAAAGAGACTGATTTCAGGATTCAAAAACCCAACCTGGCCATAATAAAGCCAAAGTGCGAAACTGAGCTTGATGACAACAGTATCACTCTTCCCCATCACAAAACTCCCACATCTCTAAATATACCCACACATTCAACATGAGCCCACACTACCTCAGAGCTAAACTTCCTGACTCCCAAGAGAGGTGGCAGACTTCATATTGCAACACCAACTCCCACTGGCCCAATCTCCTTTGCTTTCTTTCCAGGTCCCAAAATATCTTCAGAGCCTCTGTTACATATTTATAAATTTCACCTTTGTTTCTTCCTACAAGAACACCATGAGCTCCAAAAACTTCCTGACTGCATTAAAAAACAAGCCAAGCAGTAAAAATGTCAAATCCAGAGCAATCTTCAATATTCAGTGAAACTACCTAAATGCCAAATCTTCTACAATGTCTTTTGAAGATCCAAGACCTCCTGTTTCTGCAATGCTAAGCCGTCCTTTAGCACTCTGGCTTTGTACTGTCCTTAGCTAAGGAAGTCTTGGACCCTACCAGAGGTAATTCTCCTATTACAACTCAGAGTGCTTCTCTACAACACAGGTCCCCCAGGACAGCATACGTAACTGCTGATAAAGCTTCACTGACCTCTGAAAAAATATTTGGGAAACACACAGTTCCATGCCTCCAGCATTTCGGTTTTCTCAAAATTCATGGCAAGCCCTGTAGTTTTAAGTCTTCTCGTACCTAAACTGATTCCAGTTGCAGTCTATGAAACCTATTCAGCTTCCAGTACAGAACATGCAAGACAGGGAACTTGCTACACATGAACTGCACCAGAAACTTCACCTGATATTGTGTGAAGTTACCACAGCACTCCTGTGTGCAGAGCAGACACACTCTGCTCACTGGTGTCCCATGTTCCACTGGTTATTCTTCCATAGACTTTCCTCAACAATTTCTTCTCCCTGTCAGTAGCAATAGCTTGGTAGAAGCACCAGCAATGCTTCTTTGTTCTGTTCAGCAAGCTATGCACTTCTATTTATCTGAAAAATCAGTTTCATTCTTATTGATATAAAGCTTGTTAGTATTCTTTTATTTTTTCTTCTGTTCTCTGAACGTCTCTGCAAGAAATTCTGCAGTTCTGAGGGTTTACCCAATGTTTGGTTTTACTTTAATTCCATGTCTGGTCTTGGTAACACTTAATTTTATATTGCTCTCATAAGATGTTTTGAATTCATCAGCAGAAAGGGAATTGTGCAATCATCAGTGTTATCAAATCACATTTGTCACTTTTTCTTGTAAACACCCAGAAGGAATTTACTTCACTCATAAATTCCAGATATCTGCCTGCGAAGATGCAGGGACACTTAAAAGCTGTGCAGTAATAATAATAAAACTGAGAATCCTGCCTCTGAACTCCTATGTTTAATGCATTAACATCTGCTGAATATTATTACCTGCTTTACTGTGGTATCTATATGCCCTACTCCAAAACCAGAATCTAAGGGATGTACAAGGAACTGTTTCAGAAGCAGAGATTTCCCATTGGCCACATGGGAATAGCAACAGAGAAAAGGGAACATTCAACCAAGACAACAGAGGTCATTATTTGTACACATTTCAATGATTTTCTGTGGAGAAAATTAAGCAGAGGTTAACCTACAAAGTATTTCAAGTGAGACATAAATAAGTATATATACATGCACAAAGAGCTAATTTTAACAGAACTTGGTTTAACTTGTGTAGTTTGCCTATACAAAATTTACCTATAAATGTCTATAATTCAAAAATGTATTATGAAGCTCATGTAGGTTGAAAAATTAAGGATGCAGAGGAAGATAGAAAGAAAACTCCAGCAGTGCCAGGAGACTAAACAGAAGAAATAAAGGGAAAAAAAAAAAAAAAAACCAAAAAAACAACAACACAAAAAAACTGATTACAGGAAAGCAGGAGACTGCTCAGCAGTAAGAGTGCACTGAGGTAGAGGTGAAAGGAGATGTGGGAGGACATATGTTGTGTGCCCATATGCCAGAAAGGAAGAACATCCAGGCAACGGCATGCAAAACCCAATGACAATATGCAAGACTTAAAGTAGATGCAGTTATTCAAAGCAGAGTTTGCCATGAGAAGTAAAAGCCACAGAAATACAAAAAAAAAGAAGCTATTTTTCTAAAAGATTCATTTCCTTATACATTGTCTTAGTCAGCAAGAAAAAAAAATAAATTCATGGAGTTTACCAATAAAATGAACAAAGCTACCGAGAAGACCAGAGTCGGAAGTGTTCCTGCCACAGCGTAACAGGACTAATGATGATTAATTGGAAAGAACCTGGAAGAGCACAGTAAAAATGATGAGCAGTCTAGAAAAGCAGCACCAAGTGAGCAACAGGCAAAGGATGACTAAGTTGAAGTTATTAAATCTAAAGAACACAATACATAGGAGAAGTCTAATAAAGGCTTTCAGAGATATTAAAGCTTGATGAAAACAGACAGGAAATAAACTTTTCTCCATATGGAGTGGATAGGGAAAGAAGTAAACTTAAGCAAAGCAGATTTAAATCAGACATTAAAGAAAATAGTCAAACTCAGCAGTCCAGGTTCTTGTTATCACAATAAATTCTCTCCAGTTCAGTTCTCCACAAACAACTACAGTAAAACCAGCTGGGAGTGTTTGTGTAAGGCTGGAAATGCTCTGTAGCTGCGTAACGCAGCACTGCTACCCAGACAAACAGGTAGCAAACTGCACAGTAAGGAATCTGTTTCACAACAGTGAAGCTACTTCCTCAACGCACATGTTTCCATACTGCTTTGGCCGGATTTTCTCAGCCCCTCAGCCCCATGCCCGTATCAGATCCCTCTCAGTTGTGTCAGAACAGCGGCTGCAGAGCTGCACCAAGCACCAGTACATTTAAAAACAACCTTGGGTTTGGAGGGGTTGTTTTAAGAGGGCTAGAACCTGGGAGAATGCCAACTCAACATAATGCAAAGCATCTAAACCCACCCACAGACAGGTGAACCTCAGCCGCTCACGTAAATGGGGCTGGCATGCCATGCCTGACACTCGGGAACTGCTTAAACCCAAGGTCTAGCCTGCAAGCTCTCATCACATAAAACTGCACTGAGATTATGCACTCACCACAAACTTACATCTGTGATGGCCTTGCACCACCACGCTTGCAGGGCTGCTTCATGCCCTACACAACTCTCCTGAGAACAAATAACTGGCTCTTCAGTAATGAAAGTGGAATGCTACAATGACATATTCTAAAACTAAAATATCAACATGACTTTCTCCTAGACACTCCCAAGTAAATGGTTGCACTTACACTATTTTGCAGTAAATTTCAAAGCAAGTATCTTCTGAAACTAAACGTATTATGACCATTAGTAATGCTAACACAATCATCATTAAATAAGTACATCTACTACACAATATAAATTAAAATCCATTTCAAAAATACAAACCTATGAAGACCAATATTGAGGTTTATTAGGGTGACAGTTATAAGCAGAAGGTTGGCTAGCATTAGCTAAATATTTAACCTTTTGGAGCTCATTGCTAGAGTACAATGGTCAATGGTGTACAACACATGTAGTCCCCTCGGGTCTTTCAGAATTGAGTTACAGTGATTACAAAGCAGGTAGGTTAAATTTGTTGCCAAAGTTGCTTAGTAATTGACCCTGAAAGCAACTAAATATGAAGGCCCAGTTAATATTAAGACACACAGATTACATTGCTAATACAGCTCTAAGAAGTGGAACAAGCACAAAAAGCATTGCCCTAAATTGCAATGACAGTCATGTGAAAGATCCAGGAATCAAAACGAGGTCCTACTACGATGAGTTATAAGCTCACCCTTCTAGACCACAGCTATTCCCTCAGTATAACCTGAAGACCTCGTGTGGCAGTTATTTTACCCCAAATAAAACTTCTGCAGCACTTCACTGATTTGTAATTCTTCTTCAGGAGAAGAAGTCATATTCTTTTGCAAACAGTTTAAATACTAATTATTTCTTTGCCGAACCCTGCAGTGATACTTATTTCAAGAAGGGGCCATGTAAAAGCACTTCCAATATTTCTGCTACCCAAAGAGCAATACTCTTCATTCGCTTCAGTGATTTTCTACCCAACAGGTACAATAGTGAAGTAATGAGCATTATAAAACTTAATACTTTGCCATATATATTTTATGACTCTGTAGATCCAGATCAGAGAACATCCAGATTGTTTTTACAGAACTAATGCCAGACACATTTCAAATTATTATGCATGCAATGATTCTAAGAAATTTATAACTCTAACCAAACTAAAATTTAAAAAAAACATACAGCTGAGAAAAAAAAATTAAAATACCAAACATTCCTTAAGGAAGTTAAAATTTCCCAAGGATTTTTAAAACAGATGTCATTGTGAGAGAAAATAATATATATCAAATTTAAAAGTGGCTTAATATGAAGGATTTTTCACTAATGCAAGTATAAGATATTAGAAATATATTAAAATGAAAAATCATTCATAATGCTCTACTGTTTGCACAGTACAGTATTTAAAAAGCAATACCATGGAGGATGTAAAGCCACATAAAAGCTCTGGATAAGGGACTGTAAAATGAGATTCCCTTATATCAGACTAACATCAGAAAAACAATTTCCCCATGTAGATTGCCACTCTTTCCCTTCTGTTTATCTATGGTAACATGATCACATAAATTTCCAAAGTATCCAACAACTTAATGATCTTTGATGTTGCCCTTATAACCAAAGGGGTGGAACGAGAGTTCCATATTTGACATTTAGATATAGAAAGATTCAAGTTACCTGCTCAAGGTTGAACAGAAAGCCTCCGGCAGCCCTGCAAACCAGAAGTGCTTCTCCTGAAGCCCAAGAGATTAAAAAACAACTGAACCCACCTTGTTTGCCATTTCTGCAGAACACATCAAGGTGCAACCAGGCAGTCCC
Source organism: Donacobius atricapilla (assembly GCA_013397315.1). Classification (NCBI taxonomy): domain Eukaryota; kingdom Metazoa; phylum Chordata; class Aves; order Passeriformes; family Mimidae; genus Donacobius; species Donacobius atricapilla. Next base: position 361,797 of record WBMY01002815.1, on the reverse strand, counting down.
TCTTGTAGAGAAATCACAACTCAACTCAAGTCTGTTTTTAAGACTGAAAGTATGGAAACAGATGCTTACAGTGTTGGCAATCTGAGTAAAAATTTCCTACTTTAGGAACTTGCTGAGGAGAAAGATTGGGTGTGCATCAGCTCTGGACCAAACAGTTGGAAAAAAGAGTCCAATGTCCAAATATCTTGATTAGAAAGCTGTTTAAAGTTTGTTCAACACTGTTCATATCCATCAAACACTAAGTCTTTTCTTTTTTCAATTTCTCTTCCTCAACAGGAAGTTACAGCCAGATGTAATTCCAGAGAATTGGCTCAGTATTGGCCAAATACAGCAAGGAAAGTTCAGAGGAGCACAATTCTCTTGATAGTAGCATCACCATTAACATGAGTGGACAGGCTTCCCCAGCTCCTGGGGAGGAGCTGCCCAAGGACTGCCCATCCCAGCCTCACTTAGAAAATACACTATGTTTTACTTACATCAATCTGTGTTTTCAATGAACAGCAGCTCAAACTTTAAATCTACAAACTCTATAGGCAGAATAAGTGTTTAACACAAAATGTGTTTCTGTGTGAAAAGAATACTGAGAACATACAGACTTGGAAAGCACAGATTTCAACAGATCTTACCTAGTTTGTGCTGGTTTTGGCTGGGGTAATTTTCTTCACAGTGGCTGGTACGGGGCTGGCATTTGGACTTGTGCAGAACACAGGGCTGATAACACAGAGATGTTTTTGTTATTGCTGAGCAGAGCTTACACAGAGCCAAACCCTCTTCTGCTTCTTCACACTCCACTCGAGCAAGGAAGTTGGAGGTGAATGGGAGGCTGGGAGGAGACACAGCCAGGACAGGTGACCCAAACTGACTAATGGAATAATCCAGGTTGTGTGACATCATGTTCAGTATATAAATTGAGGTGAAGAAGGAGGAAGGGGTGGGGTATTTGGAGTAGTGGCATTAGTCTTCACAAGTCCCTGTTACCATGATAGGTCCTGCTGTCCTGGAGGTGGTTTAAAGCCTGCCTGCACATGGGAAGCAGGATATTAATTTTTTGTTTTTCTTCATTTGTGTGTGTGGCTCTTGCTTTCCCTATCAAGCTGTCTTTTTCTCAACCCATGACTTTTCTAGCTTTCACCCTTCCAATTCTCTCCCAATCCCACTGGTGGGTGAGTGAGTGAGGACTGCGTGGGGGTTGGTTGCCAGCTGGGGTGAAACCAGGACAGTCCTTTTTGTTTCCACATAAGGCTGTTGTGGTTCAGGAATGGTATTCTCCAATTTAGTATTCCCTCTGAAAACACATGGTACTCCCCTCCCCTCTCCAATTGGAGGCACGCGTTGAGGTAAGAATCATTTGCTGGAAATAGCAATGAGAAAAAAAATTAGAAAATTAACAATAACAGCAACAATATTAATAACAAAAGGTATAAGAAAATAAATTACTCACAAAGAAACACTCTCAATAATAGACAATATCAGATGGGTTCCTCCACCATGTTTTCTTGACCAGAAGGAATTCCTTCTCCCCAGAAGGGATTCCCTCCCTAGCAATGATGAGATGTGGCACAGAATAACCACTGTGTCCTAGCCATGCCCCCTCTTGGATACTGCAAAACCAACTAACCCAGTCCTGGCTGGAACCAGGACGCACAGGAAGGTAGTTTCATACAAGATCACTCATCTCAAGTCCAGTTTAGAATGAGCACAAACTCTTCAGGAAGAGGGGCAAGGAGACAGCCTGCTAGTGCGGCTACATGTTGCTTTTCTCACTCAGGTTTGAGGGAATCAGCCTTGCATGCTGCCACCACCCCGAAGAATGTTTAGGCCAGTCTAAGACTACATTTCATAACTAAATCCAGAAACACCTCACCTAAAGAGCAAATGTATGATTCCATTATTTTGTGCTTGGACAAACAAATTTACACAGAAAAAGCTGCAGCCTTCCATTCTCACCAGAATATCTCCTTCATATTTAAGAAATGCAATCAGCATTCTCAAAGGCACTGATTTCAGTGCAAGTTGCATGTCTTAATTTTATTTAAAATGTCTTCTGGAAACTCCTGAACATCCTCTCCTCCAGTTTCTCACAGTATGTGTCAGGCATACCCAGGAGCAGCCCAGGAATACATTGCAGTATCAAATGTACGTGTGGTTGGGTTCTGTTGTGTTAACACAGCACAGCCATCCCAGCTGAATTTGCCTTGTAGATAAAGTATGAGCAGCACTGCTTAGTATGCTTCAGTATGCTTGCCTCTAACAAGGTTTGAATGAAGGACAGAACAAACACAAACAAAATTATCTTACTTCCCATTGCACTTAAATTTTAACAGACTGGAAACTGTCTAAATTCTCCTACTATTTTGTGGTTAAAATAGGAAAATCCAGTCTGCTACAAATGGAGAACAGTCCAGTTGAACACATTTATTACTGAAAAATTGTCATCCCTGGAGCTGCCTTGAACCACGATGCATCAACAAATTTGCCTGCTAAGGAAGCATCACGTCAATAATGACTTAAAGTTTGTGACATTAGCAAAGACTCTTCAAGAATGAAAAGTGATACAAATTGCTGCAAGCTTTGCTTTCTAAACTTCTTATTGTTCCTCAATATGACACAAATAAAATCAATCTAAACTTACTCATTTTTCCAACATCTGTTAGGATCTCTCAAAGTCTGTCCTTGGAGACAAATTGTCACATCACAAAATGATGACATTTGCACCATGACATGCTGATATTATACTATCCTATTGTCACTATTTGTGACAAACACAGCCCTATGACAACCTTTTGTTAACCTCTCTGATACCATGGACAAATATTTGACCATGTACTGCAAATAGAATCAATGACACCTTTGGGAGCAAAGCAGAGCAAGACTGTTCCCTTGTGTAAGTCAATGCCAGCTTATTTTCTCCTAATTCTGTGGTACCAGGAATGCCACAAGTGCTACATGCTCTGCTTCCGCAACACAACCCCGCTACCTCATCTCTGAACAAGGATAGTCTGACATGCAAGGAGTTAGTTCATTGCAATAGTCAAGCTAAAGGAAGCAGTAACACAACTCTACAGTCAACATCTTTAAGTGATAATAGGGAGGGATGAATCCAAATTAGCCTTCTAAGTATTTTCCCTTCGAGTTGAATATTTAAGCAATTACCTAAGCTATACAGTATAATGCCCTGAAAAATTTTAGCGCTGAACAGACTTGGTTTGCTGTACCACTGTTCCTTCACCAAAAAAAAAAGTGAAGGAAGAGAACCATGGATTTTCCCCACGTAGATATAATAATGATGCCTACTTGCGTGTCATTCTTCAGAATATTAGCATGTGATTCAGAAACTACAAAAATTTACAAACAGAATTGATGCTGCTTTTGTTGTCAGGATGAGCCTCATGCTGTTAGCAAAGAGAGATGAGAGCCAGCTAATACCTGTGAACTAACACAGTGACTGGTACGGTTGCACCATTAGCCCAAGGATCTGCCCCAAAACACGCTGAAGCTGCTGGGGCCTTTCACAGGCTTTGGGCTCAGTGACACCATAGGCAGACCCTCCGCTCTCACAGCACACTCTCTCAGTGACTGCAGCAGCAAGCCCAGGATGATGAAACTCCACTACAGGGAACCTTCTGCTCCAGGGAAAGGATGAGGACTCAGGTCTCGTTTCTCTCCGCTGAATTGATTGCCTGTGCAAGGAGATTGATGCAGAAATCAATTCACTCATGCCAGCTGGTTTCCCTCTATCTGCACTGGTAGTGAGTTGATTGGGATATTAGTTTCCTCCAGCTGATGTGTCTTCCATATGTAACATGCTGACCCTAGTGAAGCTGAACACAGAGCAGCTAGAAAGATTAAATTAACCAATCCATAGAAGGGAAGGTAGAAGACTAAGAGAAAGAGGGAAAGAGGGAAAGAGGAAGAAAGGCAAAAAACCAACAACCTTCAGCTCATGCTAAGAGATTTGTTTCTTCTAGATAAATGCAATTATACAGAGAAAATAAATTTTAGAGAAAATAAAATGAAGAGGAAGAACAGTAAAAAAAAACCAGTGTGGAATTCAACAAGTAAAATACAACTCTTGGGTTTTTACTTGTTTCTGTTTATTTTTCTCCATTTTGTAGGCTCTTGCACCTCTTTCTTTCCATTACTGTTAACATTCCATTAACTGTGAGCCAAACTAAAGCCAAGGATCTTTCCATAATGGGTGAAATTCAAGTCAATGAAATGGTGCTGCTTCATCCTAGCTGGGAAATACAATCACAGCCTGGGTTCCCAGGGAGTCTATAGATAGAACACTATAATTGGATGTTTTTACTGATGTCCTTCAAAACAATATTTAAAATGGAAAGAGAGCACTAGAAATCTCTGTTTAAAAATCATGAATTATTTGTAAATAAGAATGAGCAAGATTTTCAAAATTCACCTTCAGCACTTCTCAAAATCTGAGAAACTTGATCATGACTGTTTAATAAACCTTTTAAGCAACTTAAGACAAAAGGATTGATTTCCATTTCAAAAGAATCACCAATTTTTACTGAACAAAAACCTACCTTGACTATGCCATGCAAACTTGAAACAAACAAGCAGAATTTCTTGTATGTATCAAAACAACTTTATTATACAGCACACCAGAAGATCAGCTGTTTTAAAGTCAAATGCTGAGACATCAAAGGCATATTTTCATACATGGAAAGGGTGAGACACTTGAATACTCTCAGATAAACTTCCATAAATTAAAAATGAAACTCACTTGTTGATAAGAACATATACAATATTGGTTATGTACCAAAAGAATACCAGCTTGAATTTAAAATTAATCCTGGCTTAGATGAGGTTGTTCATTTAATGAACATTAATTCAACTTCAAATAACGAAAGAAAACATTTGGGATACTTTGTACTTTTTGCACATGACAGCACCATCATCCACATGTCTAAAAAGATGCTGTAATAAATTCCATAGAAACAAAAAGATTTCTAAAACTGTTTTTGCCATGCTTTTTCTTTCCAGAAATAACATTCACTTAAGAGAAATAACACTCTTTAAAGTACCCAAATTGGTGAGAAACTTACAGTAGAAAAATCCCTGTAATTTGTAAATTGTGTCGATCGATCTACTAGTTACTTTATTTTTTTTTTCTGAATTTAAATACTATTTAAATCATTATAGAATCAAATAACAGTTTTAAAATTCTAAGATATAGAGGCAAATCCACAAAATCTAAATCACTTAGAGGACATACCCCAAAATTTGAACTCATTTAGCTTTATGGAAAGGCTAATAGAAATCCAGTACTAGCAAGTACATAAGCTCATCTTCCCTCTCATTTGATGTTTACCAACAAGGTGCTTCTTGCACCTGAGAAGCTTTTTAAAGTTACCCCTGAGCCGCAAATTGCTGTTGGCCAGAAAAGCTGTCTGGTGAAGGATCACAAAATTTTCATCTGAGTCTGATGCTCTTCCCTAAATATCCACAGGTCTAGACGAGTGCAGACATTCTCATGTTCTTCTTAGAAGTCATTCCCATAAGACAGTATCAATTTCATGTTAGATAAAAGCACTCTAAATCTGTTCATCTTCTTTCAGTCCATGAACCTCAGCAACTACACAGCAAGTGCACTTGCATCTGAGAAATAAGCTACGCCAGAAACCAGGACCTTACATGTTTCTGCTTTTGACTCCCATGTTTTCAGGGCTCTGATAAAGCGACAGCTTGGATATATGAGACTCAAAGTTGCCTCCCGTGACAGCTTCAAACTCATTTGCTGTCTCTGCTTTCCTCAGATTGTGTTTGTTTTCAAAAGAAGCTTCATTCATTTAAATTCCTGCAATAAGTAGCAGCTTGTAAATATTTAATTTCATTTAAAGGAAAAAGAATTCATTGCCTATCAGCTGCAAAAAGTAATAATGAGGCATACTTGGCAAAACCTCACCTCAGAATGACATCACCCAAGTATGAGAATGACCTGCACTAATATCTGAACTTAATCCAGACAATAAAATCCACGGTAATAGACATTTCAGAAGCTGTGTTTTGCTCACAGTACCTCTTTTATATATTAAATCTAACACTGAATAGATTATGATTATTTTTCAATTACACCTGGATGAGCAACCAAGTAATTTCAAATTCTTATTAGATGGCATGTGCAGATCACAGAACTGGAAATTGAATTTTGAGTATTTCATTTCTAATTATGATTATTTAAACTCACCTGGAAGCTCAACACAGAAGCAGTGTATTCCATAGTATGTCCCCAGTCCAAACCTAACCCTAGGTAAGTTTAAGGGATCTCTTCACAGCTTTCAGTTTGAGGTGTTAAGTGAAATGTACTGCTCCTGGGCCAGTTTCAACAAAGATAATGTATTTTGGGCACAATTGTTTTTTAAACATCTGCTATTGCTATGCTCTAGAGCTACAGATTCTGCCATGAACACAAGATTTTCTTCAGCAGTGCCATGCAGTCTGTCCAATTCTACACACAACATGTGACCAAGCGTGAACATCTATTTTCCCTGGAATGGCAACTCCCAAACTGATGACATGTCAGTGTCATAACTAACTATGTCTTTCAAGATCTTTTTTTTCAGATGGAATGGGGAAAGTGATGCTATTCAAGCCCTCAGGGGTGAGAAAGGTGATTTAATACTGAGAAGGAAATGAAAGGAGAATAACAAAGCAGACACACAGAGACAAAAAAAAAAGGAGGAAGGAGGAATGAGACATACGAAAAAAAGCAGACAGGAAAGCAACAGAAACAAAGGATCTGCAGAACTTGCCTAAAGGGGAGCAAAGTTTCTGACTGACTGACAGTGACTGTGACAATCAGGTTCACTTAATAAATACAAGTCTATTTAGTAGCTACAAAAATTAAAAAGCTTGCCTATTTTGTGCAAACCATCCACATACAACAGACTGTGGATCAAAGACTATGAACTCTTTATATTATTCCCTGGCACAAAGTCTACGCCTAAATGTGAATTTCAGTGCTCTCATCTCAATGGGCTCAACTTCTGAGGTACCGACCCCTGTGAAACATCACACTGGGCTGAGTTCTGCTCCCTCAGGGAAGCCTTGATGTACTTCACAAAGTACAGCAATGTAATAACCAGACTTGCTGGCAGTTTCTGCAAACAAGATAAAAATTACATCCTTCTGTAGTTTTACATTCCCATCTTCAGAATAGTCTCTTCACAGTCACGAACATCAGAGCCAAGATGTAATCCCTTACAATAATAGATGGACATTGATTCAAACAGGAAGTGGAGGCATTTCTTTTCATGCAGCTCCAGTCTTGCAAAGCATGTCTTGCCTCAGAAACACCAAAAGCACCCTGAATATTCCTGTGTGCTTGCAGACTGATCAAACTAAACCAAGTCCACCCGCTGATGAAGAAACTTGTCTTTCATACAATTCCTATGTTGTAGCAAACAAGTGCCTTTCTGCAGTTAACTAAACCACAAAAAATATTTTATATAGATGATTTACCAGCTAACAACACAGTTCTCACATGGATTTTATATGGTAGTCTGGTATCAGTCATCTCCCTCCCAAGAGTTTTTAAATCAAGAAATGGAACACAGGGCACAAGGTGCTTATATAATAAATTTTTTAAATTCTCTCTTGGGGGTTTCCAGGAGCGATGAGATTATTAAAAGGTTCAAAGCCTTCTAAATGAAGCCCACTTTATGAAAAAGACATCTGGTTTAAAGCAGTTGGAAGAGGAGGAAGGAAGGAAGGAAGAAAGGAAAAGAAGATCTTGTTAGTGGCCGTCAGTGCTCTGCCCAGTAGCCCTCGAGAGATGCTGCAGGAAGATGAACATATGTATTTTATTATGAACTGAAAACGTGTTCACTGAGCTACATCCTACAATTTTTAAGCAAAGGTGCCTGATTCAGCCTATATGCAGGGAATGTGTTCCTTCTGCATCTTATTTCACAGAAGCTGACAGGAACCAACAACTTAATCAGTGAATCAGAAAGTGGGTTTCACAGAGCTACAAAAATGCCGTTCAGCTGACATTCAACACATCTTTTTGCTTCTCTTCTTTACAGTGGTTTTAGACAGTGTTAAATAACAGTATCTTGACCTGAGAGAAATTCAGTACATTCATAGTGGGCTGCTTGCTCTGAAAATACGGACCATTTTGCTCTATCCACACTTCCTCTTCCCTCCTGCATGTGCTCAGCAGCACCTTGGCGGCTGTCACATACAAGAGAGGAAAGAAGATACTTTGGATTCTTTCATATTTGTTTTTCCTATCAGGCTGGGAGACTACAAAGAGGATCAGATCTCAGCTGACTCTGCCAGTATTGGCCTCCCTCATCCAGGGAGAAAGAAAAGCTCAGAGGCCTCAATAGTAACAGCTTCCCAGTTTTCTACCCCAAGCACCAGCCAGAGAGTTCACTGTCAGCCCTCTGTAATCTGTCACTGGCGCACAGGACACAGCTCTCACTCTGAAGCCACTCTACTCCCAGCATAAATGTTTTACATAGTTCTGTTCAGCTTGTACTTCTCACTCGGGGCAAAGAACATTTCAAGACTGCTCTCAAGGCAGCTGAGACCTTTCCACATACTTGCCATTTTGTGGTTGGGTAACAGGCAGGGAAACACAGGAAACCACTGATTAAAAGCCAAACAAATAGCAAAATAAGAAATAGCCTTTTACATCAAAAGCTACAACTTTGATGAAGTTCTACTGCCTATGAGGAGGCATCTGTGCTTGGGAGAAGAAAGCTTTTTCTATGCTCTAACCTCATGAAATACTACAATACTAAAGATTCCAAAGCCCTATGTACAGCAATTAAACTAGTGCAGGTTACAAGACTAAAATGAGAGAGGCCAGAAGGAATGAGGTTCACATAGCACACGTGCAGAGCAGTGTATGGCAGCCACATCCAACGAGAACCCTTACTACTCTCAACAGGGCCCCACAAAGTGCTCAGAAAGAGCACAGAGAGATCCCTCCCAAAAGCAGAAGTTTACTGATACCAACCTGCCATGGAGTAGGATACTGGGGTTTCTTTAATTAAGAATCATCAAGATTAGAGCCTGTAAGTACAAACACAAAAATGCATAGCAGATCCTAATAATCTGATTCTGACTTCCTTTTCCACTGGGAAAATCACTGCAGGTTCGGGTGAGATGGGCACAAGAGCATTAGTCTTTCTATGACATCCAACCACTCCAGCAGCACCAGCAGTCCAATGCACTCCAGCATCACCAGCCAAGTCTGTGGGAATCTCCAGGCATTTGCTGCCACAAATCTCCTCAGAATTCACCTCATGAGCTCTGTACCATGCTGACTGTGGGAGCACAGCATATGTGCACAACATCCATTTGGATCCCCACTGACTGGTGGTGGCAATGGAAGTTCAGATCTCTGCACTGAGAAAGTAATCCACTAATCCACCTGTTCCTGGCACATGCTGCTTTCGTTTATTTCTGTTTTTATATCTCATCCATGGAGCCCTTCAAAAACCAAGCATAAAATAGAGTTGCCCATACTAAAGGGGCTCATGAGTTCCCTCGGGGTTATACTTTTACCTCTATCTATGTTAACACTGGTGCCTCCTAAGGCTGAACACCCAAACAATTGCTGGGAACATAAAACAAGAGCTGAGAGAAGTGTATTCTGCTCTCTGTAAATGGCAAGATTTAACAAGTGCTGCTGCAGATTTAGATGTGTTAGACTTCACAAACAGCTCCAATCCTCTGAAAAGACCATGTTACAAGGTATCTTTCTGCTAGCAAACACAGGAAAAATAACTTATTGTACCCCTTGAGGATTTTATGGCAACCTACTACCACGATACAATTGTGTTTTCAATGAAGAAACAACTATTTCTTCAGAATCAGTCACATCTACCACTGTGAAACAGTACTGCAAGCTCAAAGAGTGATTCCAGCATACTCCTCTCACCCTCCAGCTCCATCCCCTTGGGCATCTGTCTTGCCGTGACAATTGCTGGTGGAGGGAAGGAAGCGTGTGAATACATTAATCATCAACAGGCTCTTCTTCACCACCTGAGAAAAGAAACATTTCTCCACCACAGCTCAGTTAGGGAGGCCAAGCTGCACTCTGGTAAAATTCACACGTGGAATAGCTCGATTCTCAATCATCATCATCATCATCACTATTTATTGGTATTACAGAGCACCTAAATGCTACCAGCTCAGAGCAGAACCCCAGTACACGTCTTGCTCATGCACACTCAGGGGAAGGCTGCTCTTTTCCTGGGCACTTTCAGTCCAGGGGCCAGAGCAGACAGCTACAGTTACTGATTAAAAAAAAAGTGTTTTCACAGAGTGTAGCTTGCCATCTGCTAAAACTTAACACACTGGCCATTAAACATGGGCCTACTGCTCCACAGGAGTAAGGACACATCACAGGGGCTGGTGTGCCCAAATACACCGCCGGCAACACTCCTGCAGCCTTACTGTGCCTCCAGTGACAAAGAAACAAAGTGCATAAAGTGAATGGGGAAAAAAACATTAAATACATCTACTTCATCTAGGAGAACAAACTTTTAACAATCTTACTGCACAGAAACCACATAAAACAGCTTTTCTTGCTAATGACCAAATTATTGAAGTTGTTTTTATGACTTCCCTTAAAGAAACCCAAACCTATTTACTGTTCGGTGATTTTCTTTTTAGGAAAACAGATAATCATGAGAGCAATTAGAAGGATGCCAGAAATTAACAATAATCACTGTGTGCAAGTACATTTCTAAAAATGTGCCTATCAGATATGCAACAGACAGGTACTATTATATCTATGTACTGTCCTATCCAGATGGTACAATTAAAGAGCTAGTAAAAGTGAGCTATAAAAGAAAACTTAGAAGGTCAAAATAAATGTTATTCAGAGAAATAATTATTAGTCTACAAGAGCAGAAAAAGTACAAACACTGAGAAAGAAACATAGTTGTTTCTTTAAACAGCTAAGCAAAGGCAGAAAAATCATATTAAATACAGGCTAAGTTTCACTGATGTTTTTAGTCACATAATCTTAAGACTGTTCAACGATCTTGAAGTGCCAGAGTCTGGGCATTTAAATTAAACTGGATTACAAATTAAAAGGAGCCCTGATGAAAAAAACATCAGAACAAGCAGACAAGTTTGCGAGAGTCTTTTCTTCTCGAATGCCTGGGCTGTACTGTCAAAGGAACAAAGAAATCACAGATGTGATTTTCTGTAGTCCTGCCTCTTTTAGGTGTTACGGTGATAACCATTACTTTAATATCAAAGTGCAAAACTAATTTTTAGGCAAAAAGCCATCCTAAGAGATAGAGAAGTAATATTATTCTCACCTTGAAGGTGGGAAACTGCAAAATCACCTATGTAAGGCAAGTGGTATTTCAGAAGATACCGGTGAGGTAACTGGCAAAAGTTCTTTGGCACTACTATTCAGCTTCAATTTAATCCAACAGCTGATCTTTTGGAACTTCATGCTTTGTCTCTGGCCAAGCCTTAAACTTCCCCCAGGCATCAACTGCACCTCAGCTCTTGCTTAGAGCTCACAGACGAGGTGACAGGGCTGCGAGGAGCATCACCAACTCTGCCAAGGGCTCTCAGTCCTGCAGCACCTCAGCATCTCTCCTCTTCCCAGCCTCATCCAGGGCTGATGACACCCAACAGGATTCACAAGCCCAGCACTTCTCTACTCACTGCGCTGAAGTCAGCAAGTCCAGCAGATGTACCCAGCTTACTCAAGCATGCCTGTTAAGATTGTCAGGGATCAATCCAGCAACCATCCCCATCTCCTTCCTACTGCAGAAGTCCAAGCTTAGACCTAATGGCTGAATCACAGAATGGTTTGGTTTGGTTTGGAAGGGACCATAAAGTTCATCTAGTTCCAACCCCCCTGCCACAGGCAGGAAACCTTCCACTGGACCAGGTATGTCAAAGCCCCATCCAGCCAGGCCTTGGACAGCTCCAGGGATGGCGCACCCACAGCTTCTCCAAACAACTTTCTCCAGTGTCTCACCACCCTTGCAGTGGAGAATTTTCTCTTTCCTGAAGAAGTAAAGCACAGCAAAGGACCCCACCCACTATTTCTTTTAAAGTGGTTTTGTCATTGGCAATTTGTCAGAGTTTTAAATTATTATTACTGGGACAGCGGGCTGAGATGGGAATGTTTGGTAAAGAATGTGAGACTTTGGAAATAAAAAATCTGAAGATGTTTCAGATTATCAAGTTTCAGTCTGAGCTACAGCAAGAAACAATATACTGCAGAATACTTTCAACCTATACTTTCTGCTTTTGTGTAAATGAAGTTTGAGTTTTCAGAACACAGAAGGATCCCACTTGATTGTACTGCAGATTCTCTCTCCTTTATGTGAACAACCTTTGGTCTTAACTGACACAACCATAAAATATTATATTTGGACAGGCAAAAGACTTAGCATAAAAGCTCCTGTAATCTGGGCAGTTTCATGTTTTAAATTCTTAAGGTGGTCCATACCTTACAGAGCTTCCCACTTTAGCAACACAATTACTGTTTTTTTGAAAAGCTCATCATTTTCCCTTTCTGTTCTTTCAAAAAGCACCTACTACTCTATTTCATTTTAATAAATTCAAAAGGGATGTCCTCAATCCTTTCTCCAAAGACCTATATCAGTAGATTGCTAAGACCATCAAACTTGGGAAGAATGCATTATGTTCCCACTGTGATACATGAACTGCTATCCCCAGCCTAAACACATCCCCCTTACGATTGCTTTGTTTATCGTGCACGTGTAATACATCAGCAGTGTCAGAGGCAGGGAGGATTTCAATCCGGTGTCTCTCTAGAGTGTACATCGCTAAATTTCCCTCATAGATTTAAACTGCGCTTGTCCCAACATCAGCACAGTAGTATTACCGTAATAGCTTGCTCCTAAGCGAGCCAGGTAACGCCAGTCAAACCAGCAAACCAGGTAAAACCAGGTATGGCTGCAGGTGTGGAGGGTTCACAGAAGAGGACTTTGAAGCCTATTTGATATACACATTTACTAATTAAAGTATGAATCAATACTAAGTGTCCACTGTCTCTCTTTCCTTTAGCAGTTGGAATTTGCTGAAATGTGGATAGAACTCAGCAGGCAGCAATATGACTTACAGCCAGATGTAAAGCTGGTAGGCACAGAAAACAGTGGCTGGTAGAAGCAAATAGATGAAGTAAGCCAGAAACTTTATACCATTAAAAAAAGAAAAAGGAAAAATAAATTTTAAACGCCAATCAGATTAAAATCATTCTGTTTTCCATGTGGGATTCTGCTGTTCCATTCAAATATGATTATTGGGTTTGGTTTCTGTTTGTTTTTGTAATCACACTATCATCTCAAGGAATTTTAAGAAAAACCCTCCCTATGGGAAATCTACTTTTCACTTTGCAATATATCTGCCATTTATCAAAGGTCTGAGCTGTCAGGATTTTTGACCTCATGATCCCTTTAGTTTCATAAAATGTAGTCTGACTACTCTGCAGAAACACCACCAAAACGTTACCACAAATGGACTTCAGCCCATGTTTGCATAGATAACTACATTTACCATTACAAGTAGTGCTACAGTAATGTTGAAGTCAATGCTTTTTATAGTCTTCCTCACAACTGATTGCAAAACAGAAAACCAATTAAATATCTGCCAGAAGAATGCATATAATGATCACTAGCCTCGACAAATCATATATGGTGAAACTGTATCCAAAAAGAGAAAGTTTCCAAATTAAACAAAGGAGCTGTATATCAAATATAGACAAGTCTGGATCAGCTAAAGTTTTTGTGTGTAGCAATATCTGTAGACATGAAATAAACCTTTCTGCTAAGTCGCTGCTTTTTAGGACTCAAAAAAGGATATGTATATTTATATTTATTTTCCATAACAAATATGTTTATGGGGGATCATGACATCAAGTTACTGGACAAATAAGTGCCTGCATGGACTTAACATTTTGACAACAAACAAAAAAAGGAAATACTGGCACCATGAAACTGCAGACTGGGAAGTAGCTGGCCAAAGTCCTGCTCACACTACTTTAGCAGTCTGCACACAGCATGAAGAGCAGCCCCTGAATCAAAATCAATTGTGAATACAAGTCTCATTCTCTCCCTGTTTCTGCTTTGGCTTTGATTTTTTGTTTTGTTTTGTTTTTAATTGGCTAGTATGAATGCAGAATGGGAATTCTTCAAGAGGGTCAAAAAGAATATAGTTTTGCAAACAAAGTTGTTTATCTAGCACAAAAAAACCAAAAAGCTCCTGGGATGACTAAGGACTCTTCAAAGGAAAAATAGGATTTTTAAAAGCTGTCATGAATTGACTATTTTTCCCCAAAATCAGAAAGGCTTGTGAATTTTTAGTAAATCTGGGCACATGTACATTTAGCTTAACACACTAAGGGCGGTTCTTTTAGCATGCCACCTGTAAATATTCCAATTCTCAGTGTTATTTAGCAGTTACACGGATGGCAGTTATTGCCCTTCCCACAGCAAATGGTGTGTTGCACCACCCACCTGCCATGTCTTCAGTTTATGATATTTTAAGACTGGCAGGCAAATTAGTTCCACTTGCATGAGCCTTTGTTTGAAAGTAAGACCACACAACAGCTTTCTGTGGGCAGCGGGGACAGAGAGCAGAAATCCTAATTGCAGGAATTCACTAACCGGATACATTCTTACTGTGACAACTACTGGCTTTGCAAGACCTGGATCCCCAGTGGCAGTTTTGACTATACATCCCTCTGCAAAGAAAGGTTGGGGACACGCTTCTTGTTCACAGGATTTGTAAATAATTATTGGACTACACAGTAACGTAATAAGGATACAAAGAGGGAAGCAACTTGCCTATCTCCTGGTACAGCTCTCTCTCGACAAAGCAAGGAGCTGTACTCTGATCTTCCCAGTGATTCATGCCCACTGTACAATCCGTGCAACCACATCCTCTGCTTTGCCTTCAAAGCCACCATTTCTCTAACTCACCAAACTAACAGCATTACAAATGGATAACAAATAAACATCAGACTTCTACAGTACAGAAAAGAGGGAAGACAGAGGATCAATTTCATTTCTAGCCACCCTAGTTTCTTTCAAAACATCTCACGCAACCAAAAATCTCATGCTCCCACTCTTGCAGCACAGGATGATTTACACGGTGCAAATTATATTTTTAAAATTCCATGTGCACATCAACATAACCTCTGCCCCTCTCGTATTTATGTTTTTGTCCTTGATCCACACACGAGTACTCCATGGCAGCACTTTCAATGAACTACGCATGCAGGTGAACATCCGTGAGAGATGCAGCTGCCCCCTCTGCTTTTATAGCTGTCTCTTCATCATGGAGCTCAAATGAATAATCCTATTGTATATTTCTTCTTCATTTATTTTACTAGGTGAGGTATTTAAGAGGATATGTGGTCATCTGGAGCTCATCACTGTCAAATTTTCAGCCCCACAGCTGTAACAGGTAAAGAAACTAGTTTAGCTCCTTGGTTTACAAAGTGCTGAGTACCTCCAATGAGGTGCCAAATGTGTGTGGTGACACTTTCAGATTGCTGAGTGCCTCCGGAGGTTCGCAGGGCCTGATCCAAAACTCCACTGCAGGAACGACAGCACTCCCCTTGGCTGCAGTGCGCCTGGGACAGAGCAGAGCTTCAAGACTCAAGCCTGTGCTGCCAAGACAAGGAAAACCTTGCCATTGATTTAAGAACACAGAATAAGGTGGCAGGTTCGAGAAGCACTGGATCTTAGTGCTCCTCCCTCCAAAAAACCCAGAGTAATATAAATAAATATATACATATCTACTTAAATAAATAGACATTCAAGACTACTTTAAATATGTTTGGCATCAGGAGCTTATTTTCAGTTGTTTGAATATAATATACAAACATGCAGCAAAATTCTCTCCAATCCCCTTGAGTCCATCCTGTTTCCTTTGAGCTTAATGTATTTCTTCCACTCCTTAAAAAAAAAAAAAAAAAAAAAAAAAAAAAAAAAAAGAAAAAAAAAAGGGAAAAAATGAAATGTCTTTACAAATTACTTTTTCTCTGGAAGCCTCTGTTTAACATCAGCTCCTCTTCTGGAAGCATGCAATAAAACAAGCTAACTAACAAGAAAAGAAGCTGAAAAAAATGCTGACAGTCATATTGTAAAACATCCAGTGCAAAGACTGGCTGCTTTCATTTGGGTTGAGGCAGGAAAGTCTTTCATTAACAGGTCACTCATTCAAATACTGTCTTGCTTGACAGTAATAACCTGATGGCAGGTAGAGTAAGCATCATACTCTGTAAGGAACTCTGCAAAAGTGTATTTTATTGAATGTACGAATAACATACAGAACGTCTGCAGGCATTCATGATGAGTGCATCATTCTGCAATACTGAATTAGTAGATAGCAACTAAGCAAACAAAAAAAGAACTAAGTTGCAGCAAGGACTGTAACCACTTTCATTTCTTCTGACAGTTGCCATTTATCTTTGCTTTTGAAGAGACGATGTGGTAGTATTCTAGTAAGTGAGCTGTAGCATACTGTGAAGAAATAATAACATTTTAGCAATACAAGCCCTCACTGCAGCATCTGTTATTAAATCTTTGCAGAGAGGCGAGGCGAGACCGCTAGTCATAACTGTGGATTAGCAAGGTTCTACTATATTCATTTTAGAGTGAAGAATGCTTTGCATGAAAGCTGTTCCTTGCCTTTTAAGTCAGAAAATGAACTTATGCCAACTTTTTAATACTGAATTCTTCAAGGAAGCTGTCCGAACAGCCTGCAAGCACTGTCCACAAAAAACGGCAGCAGTGTAATAGCAGAGAAATGGAGG
This sequence comes from Donacobius atricapilla, assembly GCA_013397315.1. Taxonomy (NCBI): domain Eukaryota; kingdom Metazoa; phylum Chordata; class Aves; order Passeriformes; family Mimidae; genus Donacobius; species Donacobius atricapilla. The sequence continues at coordinate 344,999 of WBMY01002815.1, read as the reverse complement.
AAGAATAGAATCAGAATAGCTGATGCTGCTGATTTGCAACACTTTCTTTCCATAGAAAATGACCATTGTCTTACACTTCCTTCCTGAGCAAATCAAAAACTGCCTTTGAAAGTGTCAAGCTTTATGATGCTGACTTCAACTCTGACACCTGATTATACAAGACTATTAACATAAGCGCTCAGCATGCTCCAGGGAATCACTGCATCCTCACCAGTGAAGCCTTAGCAGCTCCACATCCTGGCTGACTCCCTAGCAAGGGACCCAGGACTTCAGGTCCTAGAGAAAGGATGAAAATTCACATACTTATGAGAAGTATAACAGACACACTCTAAACTGAGCCATGTTTAAGCAAACTTTATACTAAATTCACAAAGTTCAAGCAGAATTAGAGCTTAGCTGAACTGTAGTTAAAATGCTCAGTTTTCCAGAACCACTAAAATCCTCCGGGACAAAGTTAATCTTAAGCTTTCATAACGATATTATCCTGACTGTGAAGTTACACAGACAGTGCAAGGTGCTGTTATATTTACCCATGACGGCCACTGTTATGATATAATGTTTCAGTGAAGAATAAATTAGAAGCAGCAAATCCCTGAAACCACCCGTGCGAATACACAACCATTAATGGATCAATACATAAAGCAGTGAAGACTAGCTGAAATTGAAAATTAGTTTAAAAAATACTAGTGGCAGCCACCGTGAGAGTTGCCGTCTAAACAGATGAATAATAAAGGCACGACACATTGCTTTAACTGTGCAAAGTTGTGAACACTGATGCTCTAATGCAGTATCACCGGTCCCAGCGCAAGATTTTTATCCCCCGATGTGGCTGTAAAAGCCCCCTCGGGGAGCTGCTGCTATTCCGGACCTTTGCGGGACGTCCCTGCGCTCCTGCGGCGCCCGGCGGGGCCGTCCCGCTCGCTCACTCCTGCTGCTCACATCACCCCAAGCCCACAGCTACGTTTGATTTCATTTTCGGCTTGTTTCGGGTTTTTCTTTCCCCGGCGCTTGAGGAGGCAGAGCGCGGCGCGGGGGAGATTACACGGGGATGACTGAATCGCGGTGAATCGATTAAACCTCGACAATTTAATCTGGGACTTCATGCGGGGCTGCAGGAGATAATCCCCGCAGCGCAGTTCGGCCGTGCCTCTCCGTCACCCGGATACCCTGGCACAGCCCCGGGGGCACGCCGAGGGCACACGGACACCGCCTCGCCGCTCCGGAGCTAAGCCGCCCTTCTCCTCCTCCTCCTCCTCGCAGCGCGGCGCGCACCGCGCACCCGGCGCCGCTGCGAGATGCGCGCTCGCAAACTTTCCAAACTTCTGGGGAAGTGGCGAGGGGTACGCGGGGTGGGCCTGAGCACGGCGGCGCTTCTCCTCCCGGCGGCACCTCGCCGTCCGCGGCGCCCCGAGCGCTGCCCCGCGGGGATCCCCGCGCCCCGGGCCGGCCAGCGGGA
>WBMY01002815.1:293584-343395 GCA_013397315.1 Donacobius atricapilla | reverse complement strand
GCCAGCGCTCACGGCCGCGGCACTCGCGCCCCGCGGGAGCCCCGGCGGGGACGGCTCCGGAGGCGGCGGCGGTGGAGCCCCGCCGCTTGTGAACTTTCCCGCGGGGCTCCAGGGAGAGGCTCTCGGAGAGCGCCCGAGCACGAGTCGCGCAGCCTCTCGGGGAGGCTGGGGGCGAGCGCCCAGAGCTGCCTCTTTGGACGGGAGGGATGGATGGCCTTGGTTCGGCCGGCCGTCCCAGGAGGCTGCCGTGAAACGGTCAGAAGCTTAGAGCCGAGGAGGAAATGAAGCCGGTGCAAAAATACAATTCCTGTCATTAAGAGCTTCCGTGGGGAAAAGGCGCACTCTTCTGCCCCTCGGCTCCCAGGAGGCGCCAGGCTCACCACCTGCACTGTCCAGAGCCAACCGCTAATACCCTGTTGTCCACTGTGGGGACCCAGTGTACAACAGTGTCATTTGGGATTGGTCCATGGCAGCCCCAAGAAATCCTATTCCGGCGTGGTCACAGCCAGGAGGGACGATGACTGGACCTTTGCAGGGTGGCATCACTCAGCTGACAGGTAAAGGGTGGAAGAAGATTCAGCCACCAGAGTTTGGGTGCTCTTCCTGCAGTGTGCTGTGTAACTGTGAATGAATTTGGACTTGGGAAGCAGTTGGCCTCACATGCAGTGAAGAGGACACAAGTTAGAATCCCAGAATAACTGAGGTTGGCAAGGACCTCTGGAGCAGTCCTGGTTCAACCTGCTGCTCAGTCCAGGGCCAGCTCTGCAGCTGAATCTAACTTCACAGTAAGATAAGGATACTTAGGCCTGAATGTAAGAAAACAAGTCTGAAAGACCATTGAGGAAAGTAATGACTCCAGGTATAGGCACCCAAGAGAAGAGATCTGGCGGGATAAACCCAAGGTGAGTAAAGTTAATAAACCAGCTTTAGTTGTAATCTGCCTTTACCCTAATGGCCTAGAAAATTAGGATTACAAAAGCTTTTCTAGGAAGATTAATAGAAAAAATAGTATCCACTGGTTTAACTGTACCATTTACAGGCCTGTGATGACTACCACAGTGACCTTAGGTGACCTGGTTATACCAAATTCATGTAAAAATTACTTTTAGCAAGCTATATGACTAAGTATTATCTGTACACCTTCAGTGCTAGGAGACCTACGGTAACCTGCCCTGTTATTACCGTAATAGCTCAAACTGGAAGGCAGTTTCAAATTCAGGATGACTCTCCATTTCAAAAGAAATGCAGAATAAAAATTAAAATACTATTTTTAAAAAATCACATGGGCTTTTTCTGCAGCTCCCAATAAAATCCTCTTTCAGAGTTCCAAGCACAGCCCCACAATCTCAAAACAACCTCTGAGCAGCCTCCCGCCTTGTTCCTCCAGCACGGTGTCTGAACCAAAGGAAGATAATGGCCCTTATCTAGGAGTCTCCAGATGCCAGTTATGGAGATTCTGTTCCAAACACCATGCCAGCAGGAGCCCAGGCAGTGACAGAAACTCAGGCAGGCAGCACCACATGACCCAGGCCATCAGTAGCTGCCTCTGGGACTCTTGAGGGGGCCATGTAGTAAATTCATTTCTGAAGTACACCTTGTGTAAAGAGCAAGGTGATTTTTGGTCTCAGATCTTGATTCTGGAGACAATATCAAAAGCTCAGAAGGCCTAGGAGGAGCAATAGGGAGCTGTCTCAGGAAGGTGAAACAGGAGCATGAGACAAGACTGATTTTGCATCCATTTCCTTTTCTCACAGTGTCTTATCCCTCTGAAACACTACCCTTGTCAAGCAAAAACCACCTGGGTTTAAGTGAGCAAAAGTTAATTTTCCAGACAAAACCCTCTTGACTCTTGTAAAAACTGGTCTCAATGATAGCTGTGGTCAAAAGCTTGTTTGAATCACTGCTGCTTGGGCTTTTTCTTTAGGGACACAGAAGTTGGGCAGTGATTCAACAGTTCACAGAAGACACACAAGCAGAAAATGTTGGAATAACAGTTCCATACTGAGTGAGTCACCTTCCATCTTTTGCACCTCTGCACAGAGAGGAACAAGAAAAAATGCAATGCCAAATTGTTAAGAAAACATCAACCAGCCACAACTGTATCAACCAACATGAAGGGGTCATTTGCCCATTATTAGGAGTACAACAATTTTGTTTCTTACATCATGGCCTATCTCCTGTGCTACTGTGGCAATTATCCACAGTTTGTAGAATAACCTAAAAGTATTCAAAAGAGATGGAAGGGCCCAAGTCGCTACGTGTTAAAACTGGCATCCAAAACCTAATACTTCATCTGAATAAATGTGTCTGGACTTTGACATGCTTATCCATTTTACCTTCACCACTGTGTTTGACAGGTTGGGCTCCCATGAGCAGCAACAAAGAGATGGTAACATCCACATTCCTAAGAGTCAAGCTCTCTGTATCTGTCACTTACTGACCCTTCCCATAATGAGACTTAAAAATGAAAAGACAACCAAGCAGTTGTTGCAGAACTAATGCAGCCTAGTTTCCTCCACCCTTGCACCTTATGGTCAACTGCAAGGTCTGCTTGAGTCTTTCCCCGCTGTCAAAATATCTTTTCCATGCTTTTCACAGAAACCAGCAAACCCACTAATAAAGTTCTCCTTGTCTGTCCAATCACAAAACTTGCCATTTATTTTTGTGATCACACCCAGTTTGGCAATTTAGTTGAAATTGTTTTAAGGGTTCAGAAGACTGACCAAAGTGGATGGACAGATCCACAGCCCAATGAATCACGCCCTGACAAGGACTAATCAAGTCTTTTATTCTTAGGCAATTAAATATTTCACCTAAAGAAAGCTAAAGTTGAGAGAAATGAATGTAATTCTTATGTATGAATTGTGAGATTTGAGTACATGGGGATGAATCATTCAACCTACAACTGTACTTGTCACTAATTGAATCCCTTAGTATCAGGCTTTTAAGAGGTCAAGGATTTAATGGAACCCAAAGTGATTTCTCCATTTTCCCTTCTTTAGAGATTATCATAACCAAGACAGATGTGTGGGCAACACTATGAAAATCTTTGCACCATCTCTTGTCTCTGCCACTTAGTGAAAGCCTTTTGCCTTTTTCAATGGCTGTTGAAGCTGGTTTTACATCAACAAGATTAATACATACTTACTGAATACTGCAATCTAATAAATAATGCACAGTTAATGTGTCAGTAATTCACAATAATAAATAATAAAATGTATCTCTAGACAAGGGATGCTGCAGAAACAATACCTATATGGCATTATTTCACTGTGGCGCACACTTAATGGCAGTAGAGTTTCAAAATACAAGTATCGAGCAGATTGGATGAGAATGCTAAGGTTTACAAAACTGGAAAAGAAAACTTCATTATTTAACTCCCATTAATGCATTCAAAGTCCTGTAGCTAAGTCATCTAAGAGATAAAATGATGTCTTTATTTTATCCAAAGTCAGGTGATTGCATTTACAGGTCAAAGCTCAATTGTCTTAGGTAGGTACTGTACAAAAAGAGAAACAAAGGCTGATCCAGCTTCCATCCACAATGTTTGGTTATGAAAAGGACAATCAAAACCACATACTCCTAGTACAAAGCATGACCAGAATATTTAATTACTTCTTATTCTGTGGTGACTATTCTAGGTGAAATGCAAACACAAGAGAATAGAAATGCTACTGGTTTTTATGGGTTTGTTATCATCAAGATTGCTAATAAAGGAAGAAAGCTAATTGACAGACTAGAAAATATAATTTTGTCTAGAAAGCCCAAGCAAGCTAAGCAATGTAAGAGACCAACTCTGATAAGTGAGGGGCTCTCCCAGTTTCAAATCTTGTTTAACTGGAACTTCTTAAGAATTGCCAAAAGGGAGGTTTAGATTTAGTTTGAGGATTCCTAAAACAAAGAGGCTTCCTTAAATGTCTGTTATCTTTTACGTCTCTTATAAACTCTGGCTCAGCAAATACACATGGGCAGACAAAAAGATAAATAACTGACTATCACTAAGCTCTTCTAGTCCCAGAATAGAAATAGAAAAGGCTCAGAAATCCAAGTCAAGTTTCTTCCTGTTAATGGCAGAATTATTACTGCTACACTAACAACATCTACTCACATTTTTACTGACTGTCAGATTAGATTAAAAGGCTTCAATTAACTCATTTATTTTTACCACATTAATTTCTGATCAAATACTGGAAATATTACAGAAAGCTTCAAATTCTGCTCAGGCAGAAACCAAGATGCAATGCTAATACTCCTTTTGCTTGCAAATAAAAATATTGATAACAATTTTTTACGTTTCACTGTCACAGCTGCCTTAGGCTGATAAATCAAGATGACTGCAGATGCACAATATGGTGCAAAATCACACAAGAATTACCCATTTAAGCATGTTCCTTGTATATTGTTCACCTCTTTTAAATTATGAATCAAGGTGCATATAGGATACCTTATTCTATTCATTAGATACAAAACAATTTCCAGTTACATTGTGTTTATGTTGACCACATCACTAAGAGCACAGGGACCTGCAGGTTTTTTGACTAACTGCTCATGCATGAAAGCAACTTAATCTCACACGTTTATTAAAATGCCCAACTCCAAAATACCTTATGATTGACTATATCATTAGATAACAAATTAATAAACAGCAAAGCTTTACTTCTTCACTACTCAGTAACAAAACCCAAATGCTTTCTTCTCTGTTAAATGAAAATTATTATACAGAATGCCATACCCTTATGCCAAACAGCAGAGCTTTTATTTAGCTGTGCCTCTGAGCTTCCAAAATAATTTTTATTTGTATACTGCAACTACAAAAAAAAAAAAAATCTTTCTATAGTCAACAAATCTAGGTGTCTTAACACTTTTCTCAGTAGTTGCTCCATTTGACAGAATAAAAATGAAGCAGGTGTCAGGTTCTTTTATTCTCATTAATTTATTGATACGTTGCTGTCAGCAGCCAGCCCAGATGCCCACAGAAGAAAGCCTAATTAACAGGTAGCATTCCTTGTCACAAAGAAAAAAAAAAAAATCTCTATTTCTGTGGGAAGTTCTGAAGTCGAAGAAAGTGAATAACCGGCTTTGTTCTATGAAGAACTGACTATGCTACAAAGTACATGTTCAATTATCCTGTTCAAATTTGAACAATATAAAAGAGTGGATTTCAGTATGGTGTATTATCTCTGATTATCACAGAGAGCTCTCTCCAGGTATGGGTATACTAGCTGACATGCACTTAGGAGGAAAAATTTGGAAGAGCTGTAAGTGTTTTAAGGAAAAACTAAATTTGCCTCCAACTTCACCAGCATCAAGTTAGCAAACAGCATGTACCCAGAAAAAACTGACACAACCACCTCTTGGCCAGTAGCCTGTAAACAGGCAGTCACTGATTCAATGAAAGTAATTGAACAGCTCAGCACTTTTACTGGTGAGTACATACATTATAAATTTGTTTAGTTCTAGCTCATAAAATAAAAGAGAAAACAAGTTGTAAAATCACTGTCACTGAGAAAACAGGCTGACAATTAGTACACACTGACTTGATCTTCTTAGGTTTTATCTTCCATCAATCAAAAAAAACCCCCAAAAAACCCAACTAACCTGTACACATTCATTATGCCACAAAGCCTGGAACAGCAGCTTAGTCTGAAATAGAAAATAAAAGGTGAAGTGTAATGTTATGGTAGCTATTGTTAGATTATCTGTCTTCAATCTTTGTAATTTCTCATCAACAATTAATGAGCAGAGTTCTGAAAACATGAGAATTGGATTCATTGTCTACACCTTAAGAGCTCACAAGAGAACAAAACATTTTTTGTTTATGTGGCGAGCTAAACTGTAGGAACTTGTTTTTCCCAGAATAGCTTTGTGCTCCTGTGTTTTCTGCCCTGAAATTTCATGGAGCTTATTTGGCAAAATAGGGAAAGTTGAGAAGTATTTGGGTATTTAGATAATCAAAATGTGATGTGAAGGATGTAATCCTCAGGTTTGGATTCAGCTTAATATTTGTCTACTAAGTTCCTTGTATTTCAAATATAATGTTAATGTCCTACCAACCGCTTAAATTCTGATCTCATCTTAACAGTACTTTTATCAGTGTCATTTTACTAAACAGTTTGCTAATACAGTTGAATTTCTGAGAAAATGGTGTGAGAAAAATAAATATTAAGCTCACCTAAAACCAAACCATTCTAAATCCGTCTTAGTCTTTTGCAAAGTATCCAGAGCTCCGGCTGTAAGATCTGGAGACTACATAAAGGCACCATTTTTCTAGGAGATGTTCCCATCTGGTAGATGTTTAGTGGGAAGTCAGTATGACATGTTTACAGCTACCTCAATTCCCTTGAACTCTTCATGGAAAGAGCTTACCAAAGAATGCAGATGTGAGTAGGCTCCAATTTATGGTTAATAGGTTTTGGCCATCGAGCAAATCTTTTCTATGGCAAGCATGCAAGCCTAAGTGGGCGTGGGACTGGGACCTAACTGTGTGGTCTTGTGTGCCTGTTTCAAGGGAAGGCCTTCGCTCTGAGTTTTCCAGGGAGTGTGCTAAATTTTGTCTCATGGCTGAGGTCTGCAGATACAGTGCTAGCTGGTTCAAAGCCAAACCAAGAAAAATGAGAGGGTTTTCTGCAGAAGACATATTCAGCTAAAACATTATAGAAAACCACACTATTTTTAAGCTGTGAAATGGATTTACTTTACGTAACAACCTTCATGAGTCTCTTCTTTAAATAATTATTAGAACTGTACATTAATTTTGTTTAGGTAGTGCTTTTTTCCCTTTTTTTCTGAGCTGGTTTATTCTTTTTCGTGTCTTTTTTTTTTTCCTTGTTTGCTTGCTATAAAAATTTGCGTGGTCTCAGTGAATAGAGATAAATCTTTCCCCAAAAAAGGAAGTTACTGAAATAACGTAGCACTGTGAAAAATGTGTACTATCAGATGCCAGGGAACCTGACTGACACACATTTTGGAGAAGATCATTTTCAAAAAAAGAATAGCCATATGAGTAATAGTGAAAATTAAAGTAATAGAAACATAATAGACAACTGGTGCCAATTCCTCTCCTACAAACTATTGTTTTTGAATAGCAAAACAGCTGGAGGCAGATGTTTTATGTAAGTAAAAGGCTGGAGGGCTTTGGAATCACGAGCTGGAGAAATACAAAGCACTTCACACTTTCCAAGGCACCCCTTATCAATTCCATTTCTCCACTTAAGCATTCATTTCCTCTAAGTCACTTTTGCTCTGAATTTGAGCGAGTAAAACAATAAAAAACCCTGCCATATTTTTAACATCTTAAAAATCTTGTTTTATGCACCAAGCCAGGTTACTTATATCAAGACACTATACTACTTTTCCAAAAGAAAAGGTACCTTTTGTCATTGTCCTATGAATACAGGATGACTCAACTACCTTGAGAAAAACCAAACTGGTGCATAAATATCATAGTGTTTTGAACAGCCCTCTATGAATACCATTCATTCATTGGTACCTCGTATAAATACAAAGGATGAAAAGGTAAAGTATTTCTCTGTCTTTTTTTGTTTTCTATGTGATATTATCTGTCCAGTCCCAAACATTTGTGGCCTACTGTGAAGTTTCCTTTTACCCAAAATCTTGAAAGTCTCTAAATGTCTAAAAATGCAGGTAGACATTTTTGATGCTCTTGGTTCCTAATGTCTAGGAAGATCAATGCGAGCTATGAGCCCATATGCATTAGAAAAGTGAATTTGCATTTAGAATTTGGCATCAGTGGCTGTTTCAGTTTTCTTTGGAATATTGAAAACAGGGAAGTCTGGCAAACATGTTTTTTCCATATGCCTGGTACACCATTCACTTTGAACCTGGCAATAAGTACTGTGTGAAAGGTAAGTTAGAGCACATGTGTATCCATAGGAAGCAATTCACTTGCCCAGAGAGGTTGTGGAGTCTCCACCCCTGGAAGTGTTCAGGACCAGGCTAAGTAACCTGGTGGAAGGTTCCCTGCCCATGACAGGGGGTGGAACTGGATGATCTTTAAGGTCCCTTCCAACCCAAACCATTCTGTGATTCTCATACATAAAGTTTATACAGCAGCTTGTGGAGTCACAATATTTTTCTTAAGGCTCCAGCTGTAAGATCAAGAGATTACATAAAATCTCAGTCCTGGCTTAGCAAGTGTGACAGTCCTCAGGTCTTCAAAGAGAGATTGAAAATACAGAATAAATTAATCCTCTATACTCAGGATATTGGAAAACATTTTATTTCGCATTATTTAAGATGTTCTCATGTTCAACATTTTAGCTTTTCTTTCACAGTGCTGTGGCAGAAGGGTCTAGCATGATGTTCTCATCATCTTTTCCTGCCTGACTAAACTTGCAAAAGCATTTGGTGGTTATCACTTTACTGGACTTGAGATGACTGCTTCCGCTTTTGAAATTATACTTAGAATCACAGAATCATAGAATGGTTTGGGTTGGAAGAGGTCTTAAAGATCATATAGTTCTGCCTAGATACCATGGGCAGGGAACCTTCCACTAGATCAGATTGCTCAAAGCACCATCCACCATTTTTATGAAAAATGAACTTTACTGGAATTCTTTTTTTCCATCTTTGGTTGATAATTCTGTATCCCTGAACTATAGAAGACAGAACATGAAATCTGGGTAAAATGACATTTGAAACACCTAACAAAACAAATCTGCCTAGGGCTCATAAAAGAGTGTTTGAAATCTGAATTTGCATCACTCAAACTGTAAAAATTGACAAAGAAACAGAGAATGACTTTTATATACATTTTAGTGACAACACTACTGCTAAATTCCCACACCTCACTCTAATTTCATATATGGTTCAGAGTGTAGCCAAAGAAGTAGCACATTTATCCACCAAAATACGTAAAATATATACAATGGATAAAAAAATAAAACCAACCAAACAGAATGATCATATCTTTTCTTCCAAGACAACTTGCTCAAGAAAAATACATTAAGCCCACAGATTTGTTTCTGCTATTGTAAAGATTCTGCAGTTTTAGTCTGCTATAATCATATAAATTCATCCATCAATAAACATAACTACTGTAAGTCTTATTCAAGAAAAGCCATTAAAAATACCTGAATGGTAGAGCAAAAATAGCAGTCTGAAAAGCAAATAAACCATCCATAGCTATTTTTATAAGACTGAAACCACCTACAGCATACTGTCAAAAATTACTTTTCCCCATGAATTTTAAAACTGTTTTATGTGGCAAAAATAATCACCCTTTGTGCCTATAGTGCAGTGTTGATATGTTTTCCCTTGTTCAATTTTTGATATAGGAATAAAACATTGTTCCTGCAATTTTCGAGCAGTAGTTTCAGCCTGCATAGAACTGCATGAAAGGATACAAATCTTCTGATTTGGGAAGAAAAAATTAAAATAAAAACTAAAAAACTAAAAAAAAAAAGACTTCTCATGGGGTCTCTGTTGTCAGCAGAAAATATTAGTGAAGAGATTCAGTTGCAGCTATCTTGATACAGAATTTTTCTCATCCCCAGTTTATTTCTACCACTTTATTTTCAAAGCACCTTAATTTTCTAGGTTTTCCACCCAAGCTGTATTAGTAGTTACCTCTAGGGATATGAGTATTACTGTGAATCAGGTACATACTTGATCTTTTTTTTTTAATTGCCTGAGTATCCTTCCATCTCCAAAACCAGTCTAACTTTTCTTTGTCTAACTGTGGAGTATTGCATATGGCTCCTTGACTTCATTAGTTTAATCAGTCACCACAGCAACATTTGATACAGTGCTTGTCACTGTTAGGTTATAAATAATGGAATATATGTTGAAAATGTTAACTTTCAATTAGTTTGTTTTGGGGGTTTTTTGCAATTAAAGAAAAAAATAGTTAAAGGAAGATCCTTACCAAGGCTCACAAATCAGCAGAGACCTTGAGCACATATTTAACTCATTTAACTTAAGTCATGCAAACAGATCCACTGATTTCACCAGGAGTATTCCTTTGCATCCCTTGAAATAAAACATATTTTATGAATTTTTAAAAAGGGTTAAAATGCTGCAAATACTGACTTCATTGCATCCACTAAGCATTAGCATTTCAGAGAAGGTTCATGGTTGTATTTCCCATAGTAATGAGGCCTCGGTGTAAGCTGCCATATTTGTCATCTGGACCTTTTATTTCCAACTTACTCTACAACTTTAATCATGCTGTAACCCCCAAACCTGGTTGGAAACCCATGAGCAGCACAATTAAAGGGAGAGGTCATATAGTAATCAAGGATTTTAGGTCCTAGAGGGAAGACATCTTAGAGATCCCTGGATCCCAGGTATGTCATCAGCTCAACAGACCACCAAATTAAAGGATATTTCAGTGTGTGAGTTATATAGAGGATGCTAACCAACGACAGGTCATGCAATGCAACAGAAATACTGCTGCTACTTCTGGCCACCAAACACCTACCAGAGAATAAAAGAAACCTCTGGCCATTCAGAAGTTTACCATCTCTGACATATACATCAAATTTAATAATGTCTTAACAGGTACAGCCATTCACTTATGGCTTCTCCTACTATAAATGTTGGGGTTGAACCGCAGATAGTCTTACTGACATGCAAACCAAGCCTACAGGGATCTTTTCCAGGTGGATGTAAGCCCTAAATAAGCTCAAGTGAAAGAAAATGTTTCCAGAAAGATTCCATTAGAGCCATAATGCAAGTAAGATGTTTCCTTTTTTTTTTTCACTAGGTTCTATTATTTCCAGTTAGTTAGATATCCTTCCAATCTCAAAAAAGTTTAACTCTTTCTCTACATGGTGGTTATTAACCTTACAGAGTTCTGTCAGTATTCCCCATTATCGTCATCTTGTAATTGTGGTTGCCCCGATTTTTTCACATTAAACTAAATTCACACATAGGGTTGAAAGAGATAACCCGACTAACTCTGCCTAAGCTCAGTTGTGCCGGCCCCGGCTATGTTACCAAGGCTGCTGGGCTTGTGCTGACCTACCCAGCTGAAGCTGCGGCAGAGACTGCACCGACTCCTCCCTCAGACACATCTCACTGCGCACCAGGAAGAGATTCACATCCACGTTTGCTTTTTTCTTGGAGAGCTTCCTGGAGTGGCAAGTCAGGATCTGACTCTTCCTCCTAAAAGGTTTACTGATTATGAATGGTCTGTACCATTCTTTATCTTATCTCCTCCAGACCTCCAGAAGACACATATTAGGCATCTGTGCATCCTGTACTACAAGTGGACCCTGCTTTTCAGCAGCAGAACTGCCATGAGCATCTGTGCAACTTTGTGAGAATATTATCCCATGGGATTTATTGTTTCCACAAATTCACTTGACCAAATTTTGAAAACATTCTGCATTAACACCTTCAAAAAAGGAGAGCAAGAGTGTTCAGAGTAGGTTTTCTTACAAAAAAACCCAGATTTTGTCATGCAGATTGTGAACGAGGCATTTATCACTGAATCAATAAATGTGCCACTTAGTCTTGTAGTTAGTTTGACCTGCAATTTTGAGTGTTAAAATAAATGAACCTACAATAAGATAACAAAAATAAAATGACAGAAGATAGGTGGAAAGTATAAGTGTTTCCCTTAAAACAAATAAACAAGAAAGAAGATATTTGCAAAGATTTGCGTTGAAAGCTCATGAATGTGAATACAATCTCAAGAAATACTGCCAAGAGTTGACCCACTAATGACAACAAGATGAGAACACTGTCGCTGGTTTAACAGGGAGCAAGAGGAGGCTTTTTAGATAACCATACACCAGTCTGCTGAGTCAGGGCCAGACTCTGCAGGTAATCAAATACTTCCTGCTCTTCTGATGAGCATAAGTAGATCACATCACCTTCTGTGCAATATCATGCTTTACACTTCTCAGAAAAGCATCTGCATCTTTGATATAGGTGTTTCACAAGGGTTTGGGTAGGGAATCCTTGGACAATAATATTTTAGAAGAGCTTTCATTGGCTCTCTGTATTTTCCAAACATGTGCAGGTGTAAGAGGCAGAAAAGTTTGGCTCTTAATCCACAATATTTCTCATCTGCACACCTGCACTTCTGGCTGCTCCTCTCTTCAGAATGCTGAGTTGGTAACTGGCATTGCTGTATGATTAATTTTAGTGTTTAACATGTACTAGCTTGTACATTGGCAAAACTAATAAAAAATACATAATATGAGGCACTATCCAACTGGATAAAAATAGAGCAAATTACATCAGATTCTTACCCCTTTGGAAGTCAAGAGTTAATTGTTCCAAAGAGCATATGTGTTGAGTTCAGGCTCCGTTATAGACTGAGTGCAGCTCTAGCACTGACCAATACAGAAAGGGCTTTCATCTGGCATGTTGTCTGGACATCTTTCTTTCCAAATCCTCAAGGAACCATGTTGGATAAGATACTTCAAAAAAGTCCTCTCCTCACACAAAATTTCCACATAGCATCTGTTATTTTGCCATATTCAACAGCAGCACGGCCATCAATACACACCCAATCTCTGAAACTCCCACAGGATCATCCTGTGATAGGCATGTGATGCACTGATTCACTCACTCAGGATACCTTGTCATGTGGCTGGACTGTGGTGCTGAGCTTTCTTTTCAGAGCACTTTTTATTGCTAAAGAAACCTGTGAATATTTGTCTAGTTCTAGAAAAGCACTGGGAACACCTTTCTCAGTAATTGTTTCATATGAGAAATGGTCTCTCTGCTATTTTTATTATGTATTTCTCAAAAAAATATCAGCAATCACTCTATTGCCACAACAGTTTTGATGAAACATATTCAAATTAGAATTCAGCAGCTATGAATGTTTCCCCTCCAGGTTGTATTCCCATGGATTTCTCTAAGAAATTCTCCTTTTAAAGCCAGGCATTTCTTCCAGGCTTAATATGGTACATTTATACATTTGTAAATGGGCGCTAGATATCCAGCCAAAAAAGTAGCTACAAGTAGCTGTCAGGCCAATATGCAAATATTTCTGTGTGAAATACACCAGACAGAAATACAGCATCTCTGCTGTTTTGTTGATGACACATGTTCCTTGTCTCCAGAGGCGGTCTGATCACTCCAGACTAGAGCCCAGTGATACCATACAGGCATTAGGGATGATCTGGGGAGCAGAGAACTGAAGTTTGAGATTCAAGCTAATATGATCTCATTCAGCAAGATCTCATTCTCACCAGCTGAAGAGGTGGCTGGAAGTTAAGGGTCTGAAATGCAGAAAGAAATGTTAAGGTGAGGTATCAGGAGGCATTCCATAAGGTGAATTGCCAACACTTGGAAGAGAATGCCTCTGGTGACTGCAGATCCCTGTGCACTTTTTTAAGCACCAGTAGAACAAGGCTTTCTGGAGAATGGCTGAGGTACAGCTGACCCTGGTTTGGAGCCAAGAGGTTCACCAGATGGCCATTACCAGCTATATTTTACATGTGCATAGGCTTTGTTTTAAACCAGAACACCACAAATGGGAATTTAGCCCTCAAAAGAGCACAAGTACTCAGTAATACCTTCATCTCAGCTTTTCCTCTACCCCTTTTCAACCAGATATTCCTTTTACTCCTTTCAAGCTACAGTCCTTCTCATATTCCTTGGTATCCTGGCCCATTTGCATGCAGATTTTCAAAGTTCTTCTCTTCTTTATGCTTATATTATCATTTCGTTTTCCAGTCACTCTGCTTGCCAGCTTCTTTACCCTCCATTACCTTGTCTGATAGAATTTAGATTGCTTTTCCAGTATCTACTTCACCGAACCATTTAAAAGTCATTCTTAACCACTCTTGTATTATTTCTACAGCAACTTTCATTTATTATTCTCAAAATTCCTTACATGTTGTACATACAGGTCTAAGATTATGAGAAGAAAAATATATCTTAGGTAGGAGTTTTTTAGTACTGGAATATTTTGCAGCTTTTTAAAGCAGATGTTTCAACTATCAATAATAATTTTTGTCATGTCAAGAGTACAAAAGACTTCCTGTGCATAAAACCATGAATACAATACTATGATAGGAAGTGCTTGTTATTAACCTTCCTGTGTATTTAGCATTTTTATTTAGTATGTTTATTATTGTAGCTGCAGAGATCTGGGGGTTTTTGACATCTTCACCTGAAGATGCGTCTAAGGCACAGGAAAATATCATCTCAACTGTAATTGTTATCACTTGATAAACAAAGTAACAGAGAAGGAGCATGTGCAGTATATGTATATCCTTACAGTACATGTGTATATATATATTTACTGCACAGACCAGAATATGGCATACACATGGCAGGTACTGGCATCTATAATCTGGGGAGGACTTTTGCATACCCAGGGAGCAGCAGTTACACCAAAGAAGCAGCCAGAGGCAGCTGTGGAGCTCAGAAGTGAAAGGGCTAAAGGAAGTACAGGTCAAAGAAGTATCTGCTACAGAACCTGTCATATCCAGTGAAGAGAATTTCACCACTTGGGTGCTCTGAAAATCGTTAAAATTAGGAAAGATTGCTTTAGCTGAGATTAAAGGGGTAAATTCTCATTTTCCTGGATGAACTGTACAGCTGATTGTAAGGTAAATGCCCTGTAAAGACCCTGCAAATGTCATAACAAGGTATTCAAACATTATTTTCCCCTAGTATGGTCACATTTTTTAAAAAAAAGAAATTGGGAATAGATACAAACACATCTATCACTGTTGTGTTTACACTTTACCCAGAGAAGTTATGGATTACCCATCCTTGGAAGTGTTCAAGGCTGGGTTGGATGGGGCTCTGATCAACCTGTTCTAGTAAAAGGTGTCCCTGCTTATGGCAGTGGGGGTGGATAAGGTCCTTTCCAACTCAAACTATTCTATAATTCTATGAAATTCTATGTGCAGTGCTGATCTTGCCATTTCACAAAGGACGTAAGAGAACCTGAAAAAAGTGAATGTGCAAGGATGATTGAAAGTATGAGCAATACCTGTATGAGAAGAGGCTATTCAGACTCTTGAGCTTAGCTGAAGGATGACTATAGAGGAGTACAACATAGTTCTATGAAATAATTGCTAGGGAGAAAGTAGCTCATTAATTTGGCATGCAGAAGGGCTAAAACATTTTAAAAGAAAAACTTCTTAGTATAATTAAACTCCACATGAGATGTTATAGAAGCCAGAAGTATAGACAGTAGAGACAGGTAACGGCACATTAAAGCATTTCAGCATCATGATACAGATGGAACATCCAGCCAGGTTTGAAAGTCCACAAATGCCATTCACAGAAAGGCTGGATGGCACCTGGGAAAGATTATTCAGTATTTGCCCTATTTCCTTTATTTTTCTCCAAACATCTGTTACTGGATATTGAAAGTGTTCTATTTATATCTCTCTGCTTTGTTTGTATCATCATTTTAACTTTTTAAATGCAAAGTAGCTAAACTATAAAAGGAGAGCACAGCAGCAGGCACACCTTTCTATCCCTATGAACTACACTCAGATACAAAGCAATAATAACAAAATAACAACAAAGGCATGTGAAATTCAATGACTGACATGATGGCATTATCAAACCCACCAGACAACTACCAGAATGTTGTCCAATGCTATTAATTTCATGACCTTTGATTGACTTTTGCAAAATATTAAGTCAGCCATGTGAACAGCTGGGGCCCAAGAAACTTGGTGCAAAAGAACCAAGCTTGAAGTCTCCCCCTTAAGGAATGCATTATTTTAGTGAAGGAAGCGGTGGAAGATTACTGAAATGTAAGAAATCATCATCTAGTCACAGAGGGATTTAGGAAAATGAAATGATTTAATGTCTCAGAAATTGTGAGGGTAGACTGGAGTATGTGTTCTGGACAAACAGGATTAAAGACATAATGGCAAAAGCAGAACTGCAGAAAGAAATCTGTACCTGCTGGATAGATTATTATTAGTTACTAGACATTTTCAGCAACAATTTTGGTTAAAATTTACTGAACTCTTCCTAATGCACAGTGACGGTAAAATTCTAGTAATGCTCACCAGGCAAAAGGCGCTGCAAACTATTAGGTTTCTAAACATTCAGTTTTAACTTCATGCAGGATGACAACTTCAGTTTTAGAGTTTTTGCTCTACATCAAACTCTCCTATATTGCCTACTGTTGTAAAATATTACATGGCACCTACCTGCTCCTTTGCATTATAATAAGGTGCAAAGCCTATTCCAGGTTGATTGGGCAAAGTCTTGTCACCAACAGATAATACCAGAAGTTTGTTATGGTCTCTGTCATATAATTAATATCAATCTGAATAGAAGCAAGGTGTAGTTGCTACTTATTAAAATTCTAACTCTAAACCATGAAAAACATGTATAATTAATTTCATAAGAAGAGAGCAGATTCTATTAAAATCAAGTGCCCTCTCATCGCAGTCACAGTGAATGTTCTGTTACTTATTGTCTGCATATAACTTCATTTAATTAATTCTCTTTTGTAAAACTTTTATTATCCTAACTTACAATCTCAACACAGAAAAACTGTTAGAAACTTTGATTTTATTCTATTTAATGATTACTTCTGAAAAATATCTGCTTTGTTGTTTAAACTACACCTTCTGAGTATGAAGTTCAGAATTTTTCATTCACACTTGGACACTCAGCATACAGTTTAGTTTGGAATGCAGTCTATTTCAGTAATGAACCTAACCACACTGTTCCAATAAAGCTGAGAAACTGAATTACACAATTAAAGTCCTAACAGTCTGGGGTTTTGTCAGGTTGCTCAGCACAAATGGAAAGAGAACACCAAACCCCAGAAAAGGATAGCTTTCAAATTTCAGTTGGGCAAATGACAAAGTTGTAAAGATTAGGAACACGGGATCGATACAGTTACATCTCCTGCAAAAAGTCTAAGTATCAAAAATTTACATTCTGAGAGCATCATGATGTACCTGATTTCTGTGAGTTTGAAAAATGGATCTAACATAAGGATCTGAGTGTTATATCTAAAAATATGCTCCTAAAATATGTGGGAGGTGATAAGCTCAGGATTCTTAGGGAGGCTGAGATATCTGCCTTCAGCTTCTTGCAGTAGAAACTCTCCTTTACAAATAAATAAATAAATTAGAAATTACTTTTTCAATAGTTTTTAAGGGCGTTGAGAATCTTTACAATTTCAACAACTATTTCTTGCATATTCAAAAGGTTGTCTAGTTTAAACACAGAAAAAGTGTCAGAAAATCCTGGCTTTCCCAGACAAAGCCTTCCAGTTATAAACTACAATCATAATAAACCGTGTTTTAGTGATCTCCCCTGATATAAAATATGTACTTCAACAACTACTAGCATTAAGAAAACTCAAGATGGATTGACACTGATGACTGAACAAATTTGAATCAAAGCTATTCCAACACAAACAGGTTACACCTCCCTCACCAGCCAACCTGTTCCCAGGAAATGTGCAGGAACATTATACTTTTACTCCCTTTCAAATTCTGGTGATTTAAGCATAGCTATTGGTGAAACCAGACCTGGCTGTGTCTTTCCCTAGCAAAGAGGCTGTTATTGTTTATTGTCACTAAAGGACTCAAAAAACTTACTGATGCTGCTCAAAGGACAAAGGAAGCTAAAGCCACAAGTGGAACATCCATCTGCAAGAACACACCATTGCCTAGAAAAATAGAGTAGATATAGCAGCAAGAAATAAAAGAGAAAGGAACAGGGTTGGAAGGATTATTTCATATATGTCAGAATGTGACCCTAAAGGAAGGAGCTTCTTGCTGTTGTGAGAGTGATTGTGGAGAAAAGTCAGGGCATGGCACTTCACTCCATTCTCTGTCCCTACACCTCATAAAGGCACTGTGGGTGCAAGGAAAGCAGTGGACCAGGAGGAGCACATAATACTGGTCAGATGTATCCAGCTGCATCCCTTCTTTCACATTATGGCTGCATCTGGTACTGGCATTCTTAGGTCAATTGGTAACATTCTCTTGACTTTCAAATCTTTGAATAAAAGCTAATTATTTTCAGCACTTTTAAAATCATAGGGACAATTCTTGTTGCAATGGCATCTACTGAAATGAAAAGCAGCTTTGTTGGAGGTACACTGTGGAAATACAGCTCATAAGACCTTCAGATCTTCACACTCCATGATAAGGAAAAGACAAAAGTAATAAATAACTCATATTCTACAAAAACAAAGAAATAAACAAAACACTCAAAAAACAAACAAATTAAAAAAAAACCACCTGAAAATGCATTTAAAATAAAAGTTTTCCTATGAACTGCAGATGAACACTTCTTATAATCCTCATTCCTTGATATAAGGAATAGTAGATTATGTAATTTATGATCACAAAATAGGATGTCATAAACAAAACAGAAATAAAAATAAATTTCTCCCAATATTTTTATTTCCTTTTTTTAAAAATGCTAGTGAATTCTGAGTTCCATGCAGAATGTATGCTAGCAGAAATGAGTAGTCTGGAATCATAAAAGCTGCTCAAGTGCTGTGGCATGTCCTTACACAGACGACCACTGAGTGATGTGAATGTTATGATCAATCTGATAGTTTGCAGACACATTGAGCAGCAGCAAGACTGAATTAGAATTTTAAAATATCTCACTAGAAACTCTACCTACAGCATTTGCTGTGCAGTGAGCCAGTCTGAAGACGAACTGGCAAAAAACAAGACAAACAAAACTGTACTAGCTGGTGGATAATACACCAGCTACAGAAACAATGTAAGGAGGAGAAATGCAGAAAGACAGCTGGATTTTGCTTATTCAGTATAGTAAATCAATCTTTCAGTGTCATGAAAAATTACCGGTTTGGGCACCTGTGCTTTGCATAATTAATATGCAAATAATTAATTAGGAACAGAGTACAGAAGGTGAACAGGGTATCTGAAGCACTGAGAGAACAAATCCCAGTTAGTGTTGTATGAGGGCTATCAATGTAGCCAGGTCCCTCTGTGGACTCAAAACCAGAGAAGACTGGGACAAGGGAGTGACACTCCCAACCTCAGCAGGTCTCTTTCAGTATCAGTGGTTTAGCACTTTAGAATTTATTTACCTGATACAGAGATTTTTATCATTACCCACCTCTGCCATGATGCCTAGATGAAATGAGCTAACATGTAATTAAGTTAAATGGTTGCTTTCTTTACCTACTTCAGCAAAAATGTGTACCCAGTTACACGCATATGTGCACTTTACACTCGGAATGGTCACTTCTTTTGGATGTTTTTATGTTTCTCCGCTTCAACCTTAGCCTGTAGAAGGCAGACACTTTGCTGTCAGCCTCGTGCAGCATTAACAGAGAAAAGCCCTGGTCCTCTCCAGCTCGTCCGAGTAAGACTGAAAAAACTGGCAGTGGTGATCAGGTGATCAGGGCTGGAGTCCTGCGCATGGCAGCACCAAGACAGAGACGTGCCGTAGCTCTCAGGTGAGTCTTGCGTGGACTGACTGCCACAAGGAGGGAACGCTGGGGATGAATGCTGAATTTGTAAGTAATAATTGATGGTCTGTGGTTAGACCCACCATGACAGGTTGACTCACGCATTAGGTGAAGATTCTTTTATAATCACAGAAAGTATATAATAAACCCTCAGATTTTTTAATTGCTGCTCACTTGAAAGTTCTGGAAACATAATTTATTTTTTCCATCACATTATCCAGCTGTTTAGATAAAGTGTGTGCAATTAATAAGATGACAGATGATACTACTAGGCAAAAAATATTTTTTATTTTATTTTTTATTTTATTCCTATATCTATGTGCATATACTAGATATATCAATCTACTACATATCTACTCTCTGTATCAATCTAAAATGATATGTAACTACTCACACATTGTTAATTTCTGTACCCAGTGTATTATGTTCTTTCAGTCTTTGAACACACTGTGTACATTCTTGCCATGAAATGAAATTTTCATATCTATATGCACATCAGGACCCAACCAGGTCATAGGCTATACACTGTACTGCTCCTGCACAGACATACATTTTTTGTCCATTTTAAGTGTTTTGAGGAAAAGGGATGTAATTTTCTTCAGATTTTTCTTATCCTGCACTCTTGAACATATCTCAGCATGTTGCTTATTCATGTTAATTGCAGCTAATGAAGCTCCAATTCTCAGGCACTGTTGCTTCCGAAGCAGGATGTATTATCCCTGCTGGATCCTTTGGCCATGGCTGTGGTCACCTGCCCATTTTTAGCTGAGTTTGCTCAGGCTGTTAAAGGCATGACATAACATATTTGTCTGCTCATTGACTCAAGGAGCATCGACCTATTGGAGCCTGTGCAGAGAAGGGCAATGAAGATGCTCGGAGCACCTCTGCTATGAAGACAGGCTAAGGAAGTGGAGTTGTTCAGCCTGGAGAAGACAAGGTTCCGAGGAGACCTTACAGCACCTTCCAGTACCTAAGGACTTTAACAGAGCCGGAAAGGCACTTCTGACAAGTGCATGAAGTGACAGCACAAGGGGAAATGGCCTTCAGTAGAAAGAGACAAAGTTTAGATTAGGTATTAGGAAAAAAGTCTTTACAGTGAGGGTGGTGAGACACTGGCACAGGTTGCCCAGAGAATGCCCCATCCCTGAAAGTGTTCAAGGCAGCCTGGGTGGATGGAGCTCTGAGCAACCCATCTAGTGGAAGGAGCCCCTGCCCACTGCAGGGGAGTTGGAACAAGATGATCTTTACCATTCCGTCCAATACAAACCATTCTAGGATCCTACGATTTCTATGAAAGCACAGTCAGGACATCTCTTTGGGAAGGACAGAAATACCTCTAAGTCCCCGGCTGACAAAAAAGTCAAATACTCCTCTGCCCTTCCCCAGGGCCTTCTTAGAATCAATAATGCAGAGTGAGCATTGGTGTCAGCTTTCTTACGCCCGGCCCACCAAAGGCACCTGCACAGGCTCTGGTTCATGCCAGCCCTGGCCTCTTGCTGAAGACTTCCTAAAAACATATCAATTATGTAAAAATTGCCAAGATGATGCCATCACAAATTTTGTTCCCATTGGTGAAAATTTTTGTTCATTACATATCTAAATGCCTTAGAACTGAAAGGCATTGCATGCTTTCACCAGTCCACTCAGCAATCCAACACATGAGGGTTTTAATTCAGACACAGTTCACTATACATTAATCCTGTCTGAATTAATTAGACACAGATAAATTTTAAATTAATTAGAAGCTTTCAGGAAAGACACAGGAGCACTACTGTAAACAGATTGAATACCAAAGCTTCTGATCAACATGCAACTGCAAATAAAAAGGCAAACAATGTGTAGGATTATGGGAGGAGGGGAAAACATGATTTCTTGAGATTCTCAGACTTATTTTTTTTAATGGATGGATATAAAAAATATTTTAGCATGCCGTCTTATTCTAGTCATTAGTATGTCTTCAGCTGAAATAGTGCATTTAGTTTTAAGAATCTTACTTTCTTCTATTATCTTTGAAAATCAGTGCTTCAGCAAGGTGTCAACAAGAAGAGGTATATGATGGACATATATAATCAATGGTGTAGCCACAGTCAGCCAGGGTTTGGTGTACCTTCACCCAGGCAAGTAATGAAGGTAAAAGGCAGAAGTATTTAAAACACAAAAATTGTCAGTTAGCCTCTGAAATTCATCACCATCAGGCATTAAAAGCAAATCTTAAATGTTTATATAAACAGAATGAACACACAATTTTTAAATCAGCATTTAAAAAAAAATCACTTGATGTTTGGGTGGATTTCTCACTGACAGCCATTACAAAAATGTCTCTCCCAGAGGAAAGTCACTGTGTGATTTTAGAAAAGGGTTTCTCAAATCTCACTGTGGAACAGGCCATTCTCACACCTGGGATACCAGACTAGAGACACAATATCTTAACATACATGGCAATTCCTGTGTTCATATACCTCATTGCTCACTAAAGTGATAGTTCATTTAGACTCACGGCATTAGTTATCTTCAGCAACCTGGCAGAAGATAAAACAAATATCAGCAATTCAATCTTTTTTTAACCATTGTCAATCAGTAAGAAGCCCAGAGCTGCATCAGCCTGTTTAAGGGGATTATATGTCCAAACTGCCGGCAAGACCAGGACAAGATTCACTGACAAGGCAGGACCCCTTTGGTCCTAAATTACTAAATACATATTGTACCTGAAAAGCAAAGTGTTTCAGGATTTTTACATTAGGACCACAGTCTCCATTCAAGAAAGGCAATATCAGTTATGCTTGAATATCCATCAGTTTGATTCTGCATGCAAGGCACATACATAGAAAGAGCTCTACACACCTTCGTTTCTGAGCCCACAAAAAGTGATGCAGTGATGCTTGAAAGCACCTGAGCCACTGGCAAGACATCTGTGCTTATTAAAAGCAAGAAAATAATAAATTCATATTAATTTTTTGTTTGATCAGAATTTGAATTTCATATTAGTTATGTTTGTTCAGATTTAGAAGCATCTGTCATCCAAAACCACCAGTCAGTATTTTATTCATCACAAACCATTTAAATCCATTGTGAAACAACCTGAAGTAACAGCACAGAATTTAAAAGTGTTACAATTAAAAACACAGCTCAGCATTTTCACTCCAAATTAATGGTCTTCTGAGGGCTTTTGTTGTTGTTTCTTCCTTGTTGTTCATATCCAAAGGTGAGCTGCTTTTGTTGGCTCAATTTCCTTATGGTGGTCAGTTTATTTTTATGTACTTATAGTTACAGATACAGAGAAGGTGTTACCAGAAGTAAGACGAAAGAAATACCAAAAAAAGCAAGAGACCATCCATAGTCACAGACTGGGTAACCACCATGTAACTGAACACAGCCTGCAGTGGATGGGATTTCCTGCAGAGTTACTGAGCATTTCAGCATAGGGAAGAACATTTCAATTCAGCTCTAACTGCTGAGTAAACCTTGTGCCACTAAGGAATTACTGAAAACATAATAGTCAGGCTCCTGACACTGAATCTTTCTTCTATTTCCTATCTTGTCACAGGAATTTCTATCTTTGAATAGCGAGACTGTCTGAAAAGTAAAGAAAGCTATGCTGTTGCCTTTGAACTACTGACAATTTGCAGCTATGCTGATTGTCAGATTTTAATGATAATTTGAATTACCATGTAGAAAACCTTAAATAATGATTACATTTGTTTTACAATTGTATTCTTTACTTAGTTAATTTTCATTGTTAGCATGCATTGTAATTTTCTCTTAACTGACAAAAATAAATTAAGAACTTATTTGAGTAATACACAATTGTTTGGACTCTTCAGGGTCTTAGAGTCAGACTCCTGTGAATAGCATCTGTCTTGTTTGTTAAATGTCTGCTTCTTTGTAACTTCTGTCAAAATGAATTAGGATTATAAATTGTGATTCATCCCAAATGCATAACACAGCATTTGAAGCTATTTTATGAAAAGTAAAAAATCTTCAGTCTGCTGTATACATGAAGAAAAATGTCAACTCATGTTTTCTCTATTAAACTTTCTAATTGATAAGGAAGGCTTTCCTAATCTAAAATTAGCAAACTAATCTGATTGCCTCTTATTCCCGTTGTCACCAAGTGTTCAATGAGTAGATCTGATCATCCTATCAACAGTTTGAGAGAAAACCAACTTTTTCGGCTCTTTGAACACTAGTCAATTTCTCAGCTTGGCATTAAATAATTAGTCAACTGGACTATTTGAAAAGTCCAAAATAAAGCAGCATTTTTTGCATCTTCAGAAAAATAACCTAAACCTGTATTCTAACCTCAGTAACCAATGGTTTAAAACACTTACTCAGTGACTGCAGTGGTTTGACTATTGAAAATCTTGACAATATAATAAACCTCTATGGAATAAAAATAACTAAAAAGTAACTAGAAGTATTTTTTACTAACATCATAATTTATTATATACTTATGTTTTAAATGTGGGTGTTTTTAAGATTCATTTTCAAAAGAAAATACTTTTAACTTAAATTATTTAAATAATTTTAAATTAATTGGTTTTTATTCTAGTTTATCATTACAAACCAGCTCGATAAATAAGTTATTAAAATGGATTTTTCACTATCACACAGGCCAAGAAAGAGGAAAAAATACATTTTCATGCAATATAATGTAATAAACATGACCATATTCCTGGGGCCTCAGTATGTACCTTGTTGGACCTTCTGGGAGTCTGAAGCAGCAAGACATGAGTGGACCAAAATAATAACAAGCTGGGAAAAAAAGAGAGATATGGTGTAAGGAGCAAGGTTCAGCAAAGACAGACTGCAACACAAGAAAATGCTTATAAAGGAAAATAAAAACAATATTGAAGATGGAGTAGTCCCAGAAAAGAAAAAAATTGAGCAAATTTCAAGGTGGTCAACAGCAGTCAAGCATCAAAGCATACTTGGGATATGGGCCTTTGTCACAGAATTGTCTGAGTTGGAAGGGACCCACAAGGATCATCGAGTCCATCTTTAAAGTGAACAACCCACACAGGGATTGATCCCACAGCCTTGGTGTTCTTAGCACCGTGCTCTGACCAACTGAGCTAAAATCAGTTTAGTATGTGCAGCACATGGGAAGTGCTTTCCGGCAGCTGCATGAAGTCCCAAACGTCCAGGAGCTTTTTCATGGTGTGCATTCGATTCATCCTGGAGGCCTTCAAAGTGCTAAGGACAAGTCATGGTTTCAGTCATCATTACTAGGGGCTGGGGCATATTTGGTACATAACCACAGCGAATCTTCTGGTTGAGTTTCCTCTGAAAGCAATTTAGGGCATTCAACTGCTCTATGATGCAAAGAAACACACAGTAAGTGTTGACAACTGGGCGATCTGCTTCAAAAATACTCTTCTGCTTCAAACTGGGCTGAGAGTGAATCCACCAACGACACATTGGAGCCTGAATCTTCCTTCCACCCCAACCTCAGGCTGGTCCTGCCCCATGGAAGGATGTCATGGCACAGGAAGAAGGGAAGCAAGACAGCTTCATGTACAACACCACACAGAGGCTTAACTCCTAATTTCAGCCACTGTGAGATGGGAGCCCTTCACATCGAGGCTGCGTGTTCCTGGTTTGGAACAGGTAACATTCATTCTGACATTTCCTGGACTGATCTCTTGGAAGCCATTCATAATATTTGTGTGTGGGATTAAACACATTTGCACAGTTCCACAGGAGCAAGGGGATACTAATCTAAAAAAAATTCCCCTGTCCTTACATATAGGTAGATGAGGGAACACACAGAGGCAATAAGACAATATTGATCTGCACAACAAGCAGCATGCTGCAGGGTGGAAACCATCAACACAAAATACGAGCTGCACATACAATAAGGTTCCACTTATAAATATTTTTTAAAGGTTAACTGAGCATAATGTTATAAAGATGGTATAGATTTCTATATTTAAGATTTACATACTAAGGCTGACAATATCATTAGAAGATTTAATCTCTAGTTAAAGGTCGTGATCATAAACAACCTACTTGATTGTAATTGCTGATTCTCCTTTTACCTTTTATCCTTTTAAGTCTTTTATTAACCCTCTGTATGATCCTGACTATAACTTACGATCACAACATGGATTTCTGTGTTTTTTTGCATCCTATCCACTTGACAATTTCCCTAGGCTAAGAAAAACCATTTTAGACAGTGCTTATAAGCAGGTGTTATCAATACACTGTTATGATGTTGGAAGAAAACCAAAGTTTATTGCAGTTCTCCTCTATATTAAGCACTTTGCCACTTGAGAGGACAACATTGCTTACAGAAAAAATGTTTCAGAGCAGTTTAAAATTAGTTCCTTCTTTCTGCTGTTATAGTTTACTGGCACTCTTTCCTTTCTCTTTTCCTTTCTCTATGTTCCCTTTGGGACAGATGGAGTGAGTAACAGTGAATAAAATGATACAATTAAATTAAATACAGCAAGCTCCAGCAAGCACAGTTCCTGATCCTGCAAGGTGCCAAGTACTCTCAAGTCAAGATAAGGTACTTAGAGCTCTACTCTGAATGAAACAAGCATAAAAGACTAAGTATGAAACTCATTAATATGGAACAGGCACCACAGAAGGGCATCTCTTCCCTTACCTACAGGACTACTCCTGCATCACTTAAATGGTCAATTACCCAGGTCATCACTGCAATATCAATTTCCATTTTTGACTCCCATAGTCCTATGAAAATCAATGACTGTATCATTGGTGCATATTGGTTTTCATGCACTTTGATGCTCCCTTTTCCCAAGCCAAAAATTGATACTACAGTATATTCTTTATAGGATCCCTAATAATAAATATGTTGTTAATGAGAACAGTCATACCCCATTGTTTTATTTATTTTTTCATAAAGCCAAGTAATGATGAGGGAGTGACTGAGGATAACTCCATGGGCCACATTCAAAGCAATGCCTGTTTTTTATGCCATTTACAAAGAATGGCTGTTCACTTTTACACCACCATTCTTAGGTGGATTTCAAAGCCCTTGACAGACACCAATAGTACCTCCCAGTTAATCAAACAATTTAAGGGAGACAGAGGAATCACAAACAATGGAGTGGAACACAGCAGCTGGTTAGCAGCAGAGAGCTACTACGCTTTGCAATGTCAAAGCTTAGAACAGTACTCATGTCTAATCGTCTAATTTGGAGTCAATTTAGAAGTCCCCAAAGCCATAAAAATTCTTCATTCTTGTGACAAGTTCCACTCAAATTAATTAGACCACTTGCAAAAAACAAGAGTAAGGTGTTATCCTTGTAGAGTGTGAGTATGTCAAGGACACTAAGGCTAGTATCTGTTTTCAAATCAAATTTTTATCTATGCAAATTTCAATCAGCTGGAAGGACAGGCTTCCAGGTACCAGAATCATAAGCCTAAGGAAAAAAATTTACTCAGCCCTCCCTGTGCTACAAGTCAATCCATTAGCCCTACATAATTTAAAGAAAACTACTAAATCCTTAAAAATGCAGAAACTTCAAAGACATATCTAAAAATCATCAGACCAAAGAGAATGTATTCAGGAATCAGAATTCTTCATACTGCAGTTAAATGGACACATGACTCCAGCACACAGTTTGAGATCAGTATAGTTCAACTGGTTTTCTGCCTCTTTCATCACTTTATCTCCCTCTCTTTATCACATAAAAATATACTAGAAATAGAAGTCAAAATGAATTTTACAGAATTATGTGCATAGATACTTCCTTTTCAGCAAACAAAATAATAAATTCTATTATCACAAATGTGTTTCAACAAAAAATTAAAGATGATAGATTATGCTTTAGAATGGTCTCTCTTTATTCACCTATTTGACAGGTGTCACCAAGCACAACAGTTATCATAATCTACAACAAAATGAACCATCCAAAAAAACCCTTAATTTAACAGGACTGTTATATTTGATACAGACATCAGGTTACTGCTGGCCATCTATTAATCTATTCTGTGAGCAGGATTACACCATAAATCAGTTTTCCCAGGATTATAACAGATCAAGAATTTTCTGTCAGAAAATTTGCTACTGGAAGAGACCTTTCCTTACCTATGCATTTAGTCAAAATACTCAAATTCTAGCCTATGAATTTCAGAAGGATTTAAGTTCCTTTTCTGAAGCTCCACTCTGATACCGACCATCATACAGGCAGTGTTACCACAGACAGCAATGTGGCTGCACATAAAGGCAGAAGCTGCATTGTGCAGTGTCCCTTCACAGACTTCAGGGATTGTTGCTGGATCTCTTCCCTTGCACACACTTTAATCCAGTTTCCAAACAACAGAGCTGAGAAAGTGCGAGGTTTGCACCAGACATGTGCAACCTGGGCGAGCCCTAAGTTTTGGGTTGAGACTTACAAAATCATTTAATAACGTCACACATCAGTCAATTTAAAGTTCACCCTAAATACCGAGTCTCTGCTGCCCTTGACAGGGCGCACTTACACAGATAGGTACAGTGAGACACCAAAATCCAAGGACTTGCTGGAAGCCACAATGATAACGAAACTGAAAAAACTCGTATCTCCTGTCATCAAGTCCCATGATTTTCTGCAAGACCAACATTACCTTTCTAGTTGCATATAGTAACAAATCACTTATAGATCACATCCTGGAGCTTCACAAGGAATAGTGAGACAAATGGGGACAGCCACAAAATAAAATTTAAAGCTTTCTGAGTTTCAGCATACCTGTTGTATGTTCATAGGAGTTCTATCAGAGCAAAACTGAGGAAAGGATGTTAATATAAAGCTGAAAGTAGTATTTTTTAAAGAAATATCATCCCCAGAGTAATTCAAATCATACCTTTATACTCTCAGTAGGTAAGAATCCTTCTTCTTGTTTTACTGAGAAGGGTGAATTCTGAAAAATAATTGCTAGGAACTAATATTTTTAGAAGTTTCAGCCCATCCTGAGCTGTCTCAGATAAAGGCTTTCAGTTTGGGAAAGGTAAAGAAATCAGCAAACACAGTTCACGCTTCCATTACCCAATGGGCATTAATTGCTGTGGCAGACATTGTGTGTAGGACCAAAGAGAGGCTCTTCAGGCATTTAACACTGCTGAAGTGTCGCCCTGATTTTTCAGCCTCATCTTCTGTTTCAGTTTTCATAGTTTAGGTTGTTTCTTACGCACAGGTGTTATAAACAGAAGCAATGTTTCTATAAAATCAAGGAAAGTTTACATTCTGTGGCTTAGAGATAAGGACAGCTGATGGACAGTTGTCTTGACCAATGAGATGAGGAGAGGTGTCAACCTCCTCCCCCAGTCCCTGGCCTTTGTAAAAATACTATAAACTGGAGTCAGATTTTCGAAATAAACAGTTCATGCCTTCTCACCAAAGTGCGTGTGTGTGTGTGTGTCTGTGTGACGAACAGAGTCACTGAAGCACCACATCACATCCTGATGGTACCCACAGCTGCACAGACCAGGAGAAAGCAGTAACAGTGCTCTTCCACGAGTGAGCTCCTCTGCCCCTGCCCGTGAGGTGGGCATCATGGTTGCTCTGCTATAGCCTCGTGGGAGGCAACACAACTAGAACTATTCACTGGTTTCTGAACTCTTCCTTTCAACAGTTGTTCCAGCTGCCTTTGTGAGAAGCTGCAGGGAAACAGCATGATCAGCCATTTCCTTGTTTTGGTAAAGGAAACAAAGGAAGCTGCAGTACTTTGACAGAAACACTTCTAGTGGCAGCAAAGTTGGCTACAAAAGAATCTCAACAGACTATGGCAGCAGTCCACATCAGTTATTTTTCTTAATTATGGCTCATAAATCCTGTGAGCACTTTACATCAACATTAATTGGAAGTCAAGGGTTCACAGTCCTCCAGGAATTAACACTACAGAAGCCACAGAAAGTCTTCCACCAAGTAACATAAGGACTTAAGTCTCAAATAAAGCCCTGTGGTTTTATTTTTATTTTGGGAGGAGGGAAGGGAAGGGAGCCAAGATACAAGCAGAGTCTTATGAGCAAATACAGATTCCTCTCCCGTGTCTTGCCCCATTAACTGTAACAAGGCTCTCCAGCCTCTCTCCTCCACATTACTCTAACTTAATCCCAGTTTCCAGTCATCACTGCTAGCACTTCCATTCATAATACAACTTAAGTCTCTCTCTGGGAGCAGTAGAACACTGAGGACTTTCATTTTCTCTCAGTGTTAAACAACCAATGTACTCAGACAGAAATTCGAGCTATCACATTTTGCATTTTTATAGTATTGTTCACTTTCGGATGCTGTTTTCCTTAGATGCTTACCCAATATGAGGCCCTGGCGTGCTGTATGCTGAACAGCTAGTTAAAATTCACTTCCTGAGCCAAAAGGTTTGCAGTCTAAAGAGGGAAAGAATGGCAGAGGAAGATAAACCAGTGACTTTTATACACTATCAAGGCAGCAGTATGGTCAAGTCCAGAAGCCAGTTCAGACTTCCACATGGGACCGTGCTGTTATTCAGGCACTACCTGAGCTCCGTGACACTTCTAAGTATAGATACATCTATGGAAATCAGGAGAGACGACTCAAGGACTAACCTAAGATTTAAACATCTTCTGTGAAAGTGCACAGAATAACTTCCAAACTTCACATTTCTTTCCCATCTCAATTTTACACCTCTCCTACATTTCAGAAGGATGTCGTGTCCAGTGGTAAAGACTTGAATGGGATAATTATGGAATAGTCAATTTGAAAAAGACCTCTTAAGATCCACCTCTTCCTCGAAACATGGTGAATTCCAAAGTGAAACTGGGTTGCCCAAGGACTTAACAAATTACAATATCTGCAAGGATGGAGATTCCACAACCTCACCAGATAATCTATTCCAGACTTAAATACCCCCTCCTCCCTGTAAAATAAAACTACATCATGTCTAAGAAATTTCACTAATGCCTTAGAATTCCTGTGCAGAAACTTGTATCCATTACATCTGGCCCTTCTTCTGTGCATTTCTAATTCCATTTTCTCTCTATCTCTCCTAGAGGAAGGGGCAGACTGCAATTAGATCCTCCCTTAGCCTTAATTTGTCCAGCATGAACAACCACAGTGCTCTCAACTCTTTCTTGCACGGCCTCAATTTTCCTGTGCTGCAGTTCTCTAACCATCTTACTCCCTGCTGGACTGCTCCAGTTTATTTCCCTTTCTCTTGCACAGCAAGTCTAAAATGAACATAGTTCTCTAGGTGGGGTTTTATAAGCAATGCGCACAGGGGAATAAGCACTTGACCTGCTGGCTACAGACTTGACAAGGCTGCCCAGTATGCAACTGGCTTTCATTGCTCTGAGCATGGTCCTGCTAATTCATGATCACCTCGCTGCCCACTAGGACCCCCCAGGTCTCTGCAGCATCACTTTCCGGACAGCTGGCCCCCAGCCTGCATTAATTTGTCTTGGCAGGACACAGCCTTTGTATTGTGAACATTATGAGGTCTCCACCAGCCCATTCCTCCCATTTGCTGAGGTCCCTGTGTATGGAAGCTCTCCCCCAGTCAGCATTTCAACTGCTCTCCTTCCACACACACGATTTGGCATTATTCATGAACTTGCTGAGGGTGCAGCCCCTTTAGGCTGAGGGATTGGAACAGGCTGCCCTGAGGAATTCTATAAACGTATGAAGATGTTAAACAGTATCAGCCCAAATACTGATTGCTGAGGAAGATCACTTGTAGTTACCTGCCAGTTTTATTCCAAATACAGGAGTCTCTTTGAGCAAACAGTCCAATTTTTCAAAACTACCCAATTCATGTCTCACCAACTTAGCTACAGAGATGATGTGAGAGATCACATCAGAAGCCTTGTCAAGATAAATAACATTCACGGCTATTCCTTTACAACAGAGCTTTCATTTCATTATAGAAAGCAATGAATTGGTCAGGCATCACTTATCCTGGTAAATCAGGGCTGTTCTCAGTTATCTTCTTGCTCTTCAAATAGCTGGGAAGTAGCTTTCAACATGACTTCCTCCATGACCTCTTCAAGGACTGAGAGATGCTACCAAGCCTGCAGTTCACATAGTTCCCCTGCTTGCATTTTTGTAGAACCTCATTAATTTAATAAACCTGTGGAACTATTGACTGGATGCAAAATAGAAGCAATTAGAATGAAAAACAGCCCAGTGGAACATGAAACTGCAAAATCCTTACAATGTTTCCTGTGTCTGCAGCAGCCGAGGAAGGAAGAATTCTGAATATCCTGAGCTGACACCTGCTGTGCAGATTTTCTACACGGAATGCTGTTTGAAGCCAAAGTATACAATCACCAAAACAGAGCTGTTAACTGCCAGATCTTTTCCATGTCCATAGGAGGACACTATAATAAGCGTTTATCTGGCTAGAAAAGAAACAAGACAAGGTATTTCTGCTTATTCAACTTCTCTTGTAGACTTAAAGATGCTTCTCTAAAATCTCTCTCATGCTCATTTAAAAAGTCAGGAAATACATTTAAAATTGCAAAAAGGAAACTGGATTCTCATCTCATGGGATGATTTTTTTTTTCTTTCACAAGTCCAGCTCCTATTAAACAAGAGAATACCTCCTACTGCTTTCAGTATGTGTTAGACTAAGCCACTGATTGCACTGAGTACAGGACTAATATGAAGGAATAGTAGAGACCAGCATATATTTAATCTGAAGTTGTTCTGAGAGAGCCAGAAAAAACAACTTTCCTGTAGAAAACAACCTGGAATTCAAAGTTAACAACTATTTGACGATCAAACCCATCTGTATTACACGGAGGACACTTCAGCACAGTTTAGAGACAGAAGTAACTGGAAAACACTATAGTTTTCATATCGATACATTAAAGATGTTTATTCTAGCATAAACACAACTTCAGTGAAATATTTTCTGGAAAATCTGAAGTCCATGCAAAATTCTCTTTCAGACCCAAACTACACTTAAGAGCTGTGTGTCTGCCTCTCCACATAACACTTCTGCCTCAGAATTCACACAGCATTTGACACCTTCAGTTTCTTTGCTACAGATCTTTACTAGGCATTTCAGTCACCTTTAGTTTATGAACCACTTTTTCCCTTAGACCCTTAGCAGGGCTATCAGTACTGAAGAATCAAAAAATCAGAAATGTATGGCCAGGGAGTGACTGTTCCTTTCACAGACTAATTCACAGTAGTCTAATCTAGATAATTTCAAAAAAAGCATCAGTAACATGTACAAAAGGAGTCACAATTTAGTACAGGGCATGACATTTAAAATAACACGGGTCACCCAGGAGCCAAATACTATTGACTTTCCATGACATTTATCCTTTTCAATGCCCAAGTTGATTTAGATAGTGGGGCTTAATCTTTATAACGTAGTACCTTTTCTTCCCCACAAATCTCTTTGTGACCTGAATGGGATTAATGAACGCTATTTTGAAGTATTATGCATGAATATTATGGCACTCTTGTGCTACAGCTAATGGGGTCAACACCTGTGTAGTTTACATCTGTTTCTTTGAGTTTCTGAGAGTTAACTTGTATATTTTTATGGTGGAAAACTAACAAATAAAAACTAGATTTTTAGCAGCTGTCTGGAACAGTTACTGCCCTAGCATTGCCTTAGGCAGTGTCACTGCCCTAGAGCTGCATGTTGCCATTGCTTGGCTGGAATTACTCCCTTTGCATTAGAGCCAAGAAGGGAGAAAATGTGAGTCCTCATTTCCTCAGGGCAAGGTCAAAGCTTACCTCAAACCACGCCTGTCTTGGCTGTGGCTACAGGGGCTGATTTTGCACCACACTGCACACCTAGCAATCTGATGCACTGCATGAGCCATGCCAACCCCCAGCTGAAGAGTGTGTCTGTCCCTTTACCCACCCTCTGGATAGTAGGTTTGCCCATACTTCATCAGCATCTACACAGGCTCAGCACAGATGCAAACAGGAATTCAACTGTGCCCTTTTCGCTCGAAACAAAATTGCAGCTTTTGGTAGAAAACTTTATGCTAAAATTAAAAAAAGAAAAAGGCAAGTGGAGCAGTTCTTACGCAGAAATGAACTTTTCAAAAAGTAGAATGACAATTACTTGTAAATAAATACTGCCTTAAAAACAAACAAAACTATGTCTGCTGTAGAAAAGCAGACTGTGTACATACCATACACCATTACAATTTTTACATGTTAGTTGTCATATAGTTAGCACAAGTTCCCTTTCCCTACAGTGGAAAGATCCCAAAGCCCTACAGATCATAGCTCTGCATAATTTCCAGCTTTTAAAATAAGGCAGAAGTGTTCAGTGTTATTAACTCACAGCAAAAGTGCTTTTATTCCCATTACACTGGTGTAGGCAACCTGCATCACAAGCCATGCTGCAAAGTTGCAGAACAAAATGAGCACATCTGTAATATTGGAAGTTGTTCTTCTACTTCAAAATAAGACCTGAAGTATCACTGAACAAGTGAAATGGAAGTTCAGGTAATAGTTCACATCCATGGTTGCAGGAAGAATGTCTCAGTTATTAATTATTTACAGAGGCTTGTTCCTATCCCTTGCCACAGGCTGCTGCCCCAAAACCTTTTTAAGTAGAAGAAACAAGCCAATGTTCCTCCTTTCCTTCAATGCAAGTCTCAGCTGACTTTTCCAGGACATGCTTTGAGAGCACGTGCTTGCCAAGGGCTGTAGGGATGATTTTAATTAATAGAATCACAGAATATGCTGAGTTCGAAGGGACTGACAGGGATCATTGAGTCCAACTCCTGGCCCCACGCAGGCCATCCCCAGGAGTCACACCGTGTGCCTGAGAGCATTGTCCAAATGCTGCCTGAGCTCTGCCAGGTTTGGTGCTGTGACCCCTTCCCTGGGAGCCTGTTCCAGTGCACAAACACTCTGGGGGAAAAACATTTTCCTGCTATCCAACCTAAACCTCCCCTGACACAACTTCATGCCATTTCCTTGAGTTCTGTCACTGGTCACGGAAGTGAAGAGACGGGTACCTGCCCTGCTCTTCCCCTCAGAAGGAAGTTGCAGACTGCAGTGAGGTCTCCCCTCAGTCTCCTCCAGGCTGAACAGACCAAGTGCCCTCAGCCACTCCTCACACGGCTTCCCCCAAGGCCCTTCACCATCCTCATGGCCCTCTTTTGCTCACTGCCTAAGAGCTCAATGCCTTTTTTATGTGGTGGAGCCCAGATCTGCAGCTTGACCCAAATTACCATGCCCAGCTAGCCACAGCACTACATTCTTGTCTGTACTACGTCTGACCTGAAAATAAACACAGCATTTTGCCTACACAGTTGCCAACTTTTGTAAATACAAATTTCATTAAGGAAAGATTCTGAAATTAAATATGACGACAAAAATTTCGTGGAGAAAGAAAACCCACAAAACATTTTAAAAAGAAACTAAACTTTTAAAGCAATTTCACATTAGAACTCAAGTTAACTGAAAGAAAAATAAGCTGACTAGGCCATACACTCCTCTGTAATGGCTGAATTGCTTTCAAGTGAACTCTTCATGACAGCATTTGACATAACTAGGAAGTTCTGCATTTTCATTCAATATTCAGGACTTGAATAAATATCAAAAGGTGTCTATTTATTTTACATAGTTGCTAAAATTTATATAGAAGAGATAGAATATTAATTTAGGTTCCAGTTTGTGCACTGTAAAAGTGCTGAGAGACTCTGCTGTCATTTAACAATCAAGAAGTAATTCCACACAGAGATACTGACATGTTTCTGGATTTGTTGTTGTTCCATAATACAGAAAGAGACCTCCATTTTTATTAAACAAGTTGGAAACTTTGCTCACTGAAATTGTTCCATTGCATTTCCAAAATGGAACAAGTACTGTCTAATTTATATATAAAAATAAGCGTTGTCACTAGACCTCATAGATGTTATACTGCTTTATAATTTCTTTATTTAAGAAAGAGGACAGGGAAATTTGATGGTGAGTGACTTCAACCTTTGCCTCTATCTACAAATAATGATTTTAGAGCTTAGATTTTTAGGTGTCTTCCATAGACTGTAAAGAACGCAACACTACTGGGTGGCATGTAACATTATTCTGTTGTAGGATATCGCTGGAACCATTAACAAAATCAATTAACACAAAGCCATGACGCAGTTCATCACACACACAAACACACACTCACACTTTGATCAGAAGGCATGAACTAAAAACTCCTCTTTATTTGAAAGTCTGACTCCAATATATAGTATCTCAAAAAAGGCCAGGGATTGGGGGAGAAGGCTGACACCTCTCCCCATCCCGTTGGTCAAGACAACTGTCCATCAGCTGTCCATATCTCTAAGACAAAGAATGTAAACTATCTTGAAACTACACAATAACATTGGCTGTGTTTACGGACCAGAGCGTGAGAAAGAACCCAAAACATGAAATTGTGAAACAGAAGAGAAGGCTGAAAAATCAAGGCGACAAAGCCAGATCAGAACCTTGTGAAAAAATGAGTGTGGGTCTGTTAGAAGTCAGATAATACACTCAGAACATACTTTTTGTGGACAAAATAAGAATGTCAAATGTTTTTGCTTCTTATCCAATACATTCCACAAAAATAAAAGAAACTTAGTGGGTTTATGAAATGTTTTAAGACAACCAGCGTCACATCGGCAAAACGAACTTTAATTATAGACACACATTACGTCAGAACACCCAGACAGCACCAAGAGACAGACTGGACTTTTGGGAGCCACCTCAAAGGCACAGGACACTAATAGTAAATGTTACATTTCAATAGGTTATAACATGGCAAAATCTAAGTGGCTTTTCCTGAGACCAGCAGAAAAAAAAAAGTCTTCTTGCCTTTGAAATTTCTACTAAAGTGTGTCAAGGAGAGAAGCATACAAAAGAGTGAACAAAGAAAGTACGGAGGAGAGAGATGCACCAAAAGCAGCTTTCCAAAGTCCTCTTCTTGTGAATGAGTTATAAGATTTCAGTCTACAAGGAATCTGAAAGGAACTATGTTTTGTAACATTTCAGGTAAAAGAGATACTCAACTACCTAAACTGTTTATCAGTACTTAAAAAAAAAAGTCCCCAAGATGATTCAAATCAATTAACACTCTGAAAGTCAAATCTAATGCTGAAATCAAGAAGGTATTCCGTATGACAACATTTGTCACACATTTGGAGTCCTTATAATAGATTCCAAGGTGAAACGGAGTTGAAAGTGCTTTTACTTTCACAAAACAATGTAGTGAGTAAGTTCTATTTCCTTCCCATATAATGGACTTAATTCCTTTAAACAGAAAGGATCAGAAAGTTTTCCTTGGAAGTATGAGGCTTTACTGGTCTCCTGTCATTCTGCTTGCAGTGCTGTTCTACAAAGGGTGAATAGAGCTGTTAAATCTGTGTATATATAAATGTGACCTTCAGTATGGACTGTTTTTTCCAGCAACCATGAAGTGTCTATAATAGTGACAAGTTATTTTCTGAGTAATCTTGTGTGTACATATATATCACAGGATGATATAAGATTTCATGTAGTAATCTTACTCTGCTCAGTGGAGTTAGGGTGACATATGCTGCCTTGTGATACAGAACGGAGTAAAATTGAGTTTTCTAATATAAGTCCTGACAAAAATAGTAAGCGAAATACCAGTAGTGCCAAAGATGATGGGGCAAACAGAGCCACTATTATGGGCTTTGTAATATCTCAGACACAGTCCTTGATTTTTAGAATTAATTTCACTGGGAAATGGAATGTCTGACAAGACACAGAGGTGATTTTTAAGAGGGCCATTGACAGAAGCGACCTCAATTTAACATATCAGCTGAAAGGTAGTACCTCTTATCATGTAGCTTCTTCTAAAATCACTCTTCAGTGACAGCATCAAATATGAGTCAAAGTCCCAAGATAATACAACAACCACCTTGTAACTTTCTGCTCCAAAAGCAAATGTACAGTGAAAAATTAACACTGCCATGAAGGACTTAATGGATGAATAGAAACTCATCAGGAACCACATTTTATGCCAAAAAAGCCATTGGACAAAGCTACGTGCCATCCAAAAATACTTCCATTTCCTTATCTTCCAAGAAAGAAAGCAGCATTGGACTCATCTCACAATGGATGAAGGACATGAGTTTAAGAGATAGTCTATGTCTAGAAAAGTGAATTTTCAAGAATGTCCTAGCAGATAGCTCCCATTGAGCTCAGTGAAATTTGGGTAACTAGGAGTGTTCGAAAATGTGCCTAAAATGACACAATTAGAGCAGCAAGTTAGATGTAATGTCATAAATGGAACTGCAGGGGGCCAGCCCTGTGCCCATCCCTGCACTGAAGCCGATCACATCACTTTATCCTCTTCTCTTTTTTTCATACTGGATTCAGCTCAGCCAGTTGGTCACACTCTGATGCAAAGGTCTGACAGAAAAAGGTTCAGAAATGTACGGAAGGAATTTAAAATTTGAGCCTTGGTTCCATGTCATCTCTAGTAATAGCATTCAGCAGCTTATATCTGATCTTTTATTGTCTTTGCTTCACAGTCCAAATATCCTACATTTCTGTGCCCTTAGGCTGCTGTACTATCACTAAAGAACCTCCTTCCCAAGATACATTGCTTTTCACATTTCTAACTCCACACATAATTTCTGTCACCTCAGGAACAGGAAAATCTCCAAAGCTGTGTTAACATCTCAGTTACCAGCTACTCATGTTCTAAATTAATATTTACAACGATAATAAAAAATTCATT
Source organism: Donacobius atricapilla (assembly GCA_013397315.1). NCBI lineage: Eukaryota > Metazoa > Chordata > Aves > Passeriformes > Mimidae > Donacobius > Donacobius atricapilla. The sequence continues at coordinate 305,369 of WBMY01002815.1, read as the reverse complement.
GTTTACCATGGCAACCTGTATCATACATCTGCTCCTGATGAGAGTGAGAGAACCCATTAAAAATAAATAAAAATAAGCACAGAAATGAACCATACACATTTCTGGAAACATAATACTTCTGAAGGTGAAAAAAATTAACCAGCTCTATTAAAAATCCAGATTTCCAAATCAATGCAAGGGAGACTGGAACATGAAATGTTGGGAGTGAATTAAAAATCTTCAGTTTGCGAGGAACTTCCCCAATTTGGGTCTGTACTGTTCTAACAGGGAAAAAATGAATAACATCAAAATAGAATTTGGATGTTAAAATCTCAGTTTGATCATTCTGTCTAAATTTTATATTCTTCTATTTCTTTCTGACATACTTATTTTATTAAAATAGAAGCTTTGGAAGAACTCCTATTTTGGCCTTTTTTTTTTTTTTTTGGTCATGCCTGTTGGTTTGTTTTTGTTGTTTTGGTTTTTTTTAATAACCACAAAATATCCTGCCACAACACGAGATGCTTATTTTAAAAACCAAAGCCTTCCCCACCATGATTTCAGGAAACTCTCTAGAAAATATCAAGCCTGGACATCTCATAAGTACTAACCCCAGTTTTCCTCTGAAGCAGGCTTCTTCCTAATCATGTCTGTGGTAAAGCTTTTCAGGTGAAGCATGTGATAAGGAGCAGCATCCTTCCCCTGAAACAAAAGGAGCTCATCTCCTGCACCTGAAAGGCACAGATTCAAGTCCCTGTCTGTGCTGGCTACAATCATACAGGCAGCTAAGCACAATTTACCTGTACGTGTGTATTCAACCAAAGAGAAGAAACTCTGCTGGAGTGTAGCCCCTCCTAGAACAGCAACACAATCAGAGCAGGTCACTCTCCTGCCTAGCAGAAATAACTCTGCTGATTTCAGAAAAATTACAGCGAGGATAAATTTAGCACTGCACAATAAAAATGAGAACTTTACTGCAGCTGAACAATTGTCTGTATCCTATCTTTTCTGAGTAGACATAAAACATCAGGGGAAAAATACTCAGTATGGTTTATTATGTTTGTTGTTGGTCTTGATTCCAGTTACTGTCAAAAAATAGATATATTTTCAGAGTAACAACAAAAAATACTATACTTCCTACTCTTCTTTAACTATGGGAAAAAGATATTAAAACATCATGAATTACTATTTTTAATAAAGGATGTTTATGTGCAATGACTTTTTTCCAGACATTAATAAATCAGGAGGAAAGGCTTGGTCTCTTTGCAAAACGCAGAATACATTTGGTACAATTTGTTTTTATTGATTTTCAGGGCCATTCACAGAACACAAAGCACAGCATAAAAAGAATATATTGCTTAAATATATTCACAGGCATGTTCTTTTCATTTCAGAACTTCAGAAAAATAACAGAAGGTCTTTCCAATCTGCTGTAAGCTGGCTGCCACTTCTCTGTGGCATTTGGGGCAGCATTTTTTGTGAAATGCAATGGTGTTTATTTTCAATATGGTCCAAGTACCAAATGTTAAGTGAAGGAATGAGTTTTCCAAAGCTACAGGAGGATCTTTGCTAAGGAGCATCCAAATCCTTCTTAGGCTAACAGTCTGGTTTAAAAGTCCATGTTCTGATGTTGTCTTGGGGTTCAAAGCAAGAAGAACATGCTGGTAAGTATTTAGGAATTCAACATAAGGATGTACCCAGATGACTCAAGTCCAGGTTATGGTGACCCTCACATTTCTGGACAACTCACAAGACAGAGCACAAAATGGAAGAGTCAAGACTCAAAACACCTCCTGAAATAGCTGGGTAAGCCACTGACATGTCAGAGTCACAAGAAATGCTGTGAAGCAGATGAGAGCAGAGCCAGGAAAAACAGACTGAAGACCAGAAGAGTGAGCCAAAGGCCTCAGGATGAATCTGAAAGGCAGACTGGAAAGGGCATAAATAATTTTGCCAAAAGCCAAGCAGACACACAAACACAGGGGACGCACAGGCAGACAAGCCCAAATGAAGCAAAGTTGCATGCTGACCGCAAGACAGAAAGCAACTTGCTGGGTCTTAAATGTCTTTGAGGGGCCCTTCTTTTGACACGCACAGAGGAGCCTGTCCAGCAGCTCCAACAATATGGCTGATACAGTACCTGTAGAACTGTGGCTTACAGGATTTCTGCAGACTTATCTGCGAGAACTGATGTTTAAAAAGTGATTCAGGTGCCTAGAAACAGACAGGTAAAGATATCAGCGTGGGATTGGTGGAAATAGAACAGGACTTACCAAGACTTGTGCACCTCTGGAACCGCAGCTGGAGGCCAGGTGGGGTTCGAGCTGTCCACAGCAGGACTGCACAGCTTTAGCCCCTGCATCGCTTACTTTGTAACTGACGTGGTAGAAAAGACAAAAAATTCAGGCAGCCCAAAGGAAAGATACGGAAGTGCCACAGAGGTCTCACTGGACAAACGAAATGAAACCTGATGCTCCCCTTATCCTTTCAATATTTGTACATCAAAACACTCCTTGGGTTTGAAAATATTACTGTTTCCAGCCTAACACCACCTCTATCTCACATTAGGTGTCATCTCAGCTGCTGTGCTTCAAGTAGTCTCTCACTCCAGAAATAAATGTAACAAATTTCACATAAGAACATGAGTTCAAGAAAAGTAGGAGTGCTTACAGGTCAAATGGCGGATTGCTATAAATGACATTCCAGAAATTCCCTAAACAAGGTGATATTTCACCACAGGGCAGCACAGGCTTCTCCAGAAGCAAACCGAGACAGTTACAGGGATAAGTTTCTCTGAACCAGAGGTTTGTATTTATCTAGGTTACAGATTTACTTAACTAGAATTTCACCTAAATATACAATGAAAATTTGTCATGAAAAGCAAACAAAACCTAATGAATATACAACCACTGTAAAATGAAGCCTAATACAAATTTTCTGGAACTACAAGTGAAGAATATGTCTGAAGACCAAAATATTTATGTGCATAAATAGAGATCAGATGCACAATTTCAGCAATTCCATTTGAAAATTTTGCTTATAGCTTTCATAAAATGTATTAGAAGTTTAAATATTGGTATTTCTTTACGACAACTGGATACATGTCATTAACACGGACTAAAGAAAATAAAAAAAAAAAGAAGACAAAAATAGAATCAGGTCATATTTAGAGTTAGCAGGGTGTTAATCTCATTCAAGGTCAGGCTTACCTATTATTTTATGTACTGGCTCTGGCTGGGATGGAGTTAATTTTCTTCACAGCAACTTGTAAGATGCTGTGTCTTAGATTCATGGTTAAAACAGTGTTAATAACACACTGATTTTTAGCTAAGGCTGAGCAGTGCTTACAGTGTGCCAAGGCCACTTCTGGTTTTCCCTCTATCCTGCAGCAAACTGGCTGGGTCAGACAGGAGGCTGGGAGGAGACATGGTTGGGACAGCTGACCCAAGTTATCCAAAAGGTTATTCCATGCCATCTGCCTTGCTCAGCAATAAAACTGGGGAGGGAATCTTTCCCAGGCAGTCATGGCTCAGACACTGCCTGGGCATCAGCCTGTAGGTGAGCAGTGGTGATTGCCTTTTTCATTTTTTCCTTCATTTACTAAGGTGGCTTCTTCTTGAGCCACAAATTTTCCTTGCTTTTGACCTTCCAATTCTCTCCCCTGTCCCTGCTGTGGGAGGAGGTAAGAGAGGGGCTGGTGGGGGCTTTGTTGCTGGCCAGGGTCAACCCATCACATCGCACCACCAGAGGAAGACAAATGTATCCTGTCGCAGCCATTCACTGGCTCTGTTGAGAAGCTGAGACTGACTTTAAGTCATCATTTGACTTCTATCAGCATTTTGCACACTCTTCATGATCTGCAGAGCCCTTACAAAGGCAGGTAATATCTGAAAAGTAAAAAGCTGGGTAATTCTGCCTTGGAACTGCCCCCAGCTGGGAAATTATTCCTTACCAAGCATAAGCTGTAACAACGAAATTGCCATTAATGCATAAATGTTTCCTGTGCTATGCTCTTTCTTGACCTTGCTTGTAGCTGTGCCGGCCAACTGCTAACACGATCTACAAAGTTTAGCTGGAATTTATGGAGAACTTGGTTCTGAAATACAGTTATTTGCAATGCAGAGGACCATGAGAACATATCCTCTGAGTTTGTCATGCTGTCTTCTGGCAGAAAAGTACAGCATCTATTTTACAGCTCTGAGAATTATCTCTGAATCCTCAATTTCTTGTTTATCCATATTTTATTCACTTGGGTTTGTACCAAAGTATTAATAATAGTTATTGAAAAACAACCAACAGTCCCAAACAGCTCCTTCTGTCCTAAATAACAGAAAAACTGTCAGCCCAATCTGTAGACAGTTACTTGTTTATCTGCAAAGCAGTGTAGAGCTGCATGAGATAGAAGTTGCCTCGGGTACTCCAGCTTTCCAAAAGCACAACCAGCTCAGAGTTAATTAGCATGACAGTGTACCAGGACACTTCAGCAGGTTTTCTAGCTGGCACAGAATTCTTTGGTACTTCCTGACTACTGTCAGCTTTCAACTTATACCAGGTTAGTCTGGGTGGATCTGTCCTGCAGAGCCAACAACACTAAAAATAGCGCAAATACACCATTAAGTATATGTGCTTAATGCAGAATGAGGAAGCCCAATGCTTCAACAGTTCATAACTGCAAGATTATATTACAAATATTTTCTGTATGCACTCCTCTTGTACTCAAAGCATTCTATGATTATATAATTCTTACTGTCCTCAGAATCTTCAAACTTGTATGTCCCATTCCAAGGAGGAAACAGATTTTTATAAACACAACATGACAGTAGCTTTATTCATTTAGACTTTGCCAGCCAAAGGCCTTGGGGAATCATAAAATAGTTAAACACAAATGAAAAAAGACACAACAGAAATATAATTTTTTTTTTAAAGTGTCAAAATACAAATTAAACAAGCAAAGAAAGGTGGTCTAATAAAAATACAGACATTGCTAGTCATAAGAAAAGCTATTTCTCTGAAATGGAAGAGCCTGCTTCGTTTGGTAATTGTGATGAACTGAAAGAGAAGCCATGGTGGGGCAGGGATTCTCCACCTCGATGCCTTCCCACAGCACAGGCATAATTACCACCCAACACCAATATGATGGAGCAGAGCAGGAGGTGCTGCTCGCACCATCTCTAGGGATGGACACAGTGCTCTTGAAGCAGTGGTCAGTATCAAAAAGCTGAAGTTGTTCTTGGTCACAGTGAGATCTAAAGGGAAGAGAGTAAGCAGCGATGGAAGCAGTGTGTTAAAGAGATTCCTCCACTCTAAACACAGCAGGTGTGGCGATGGGAACTGAAGAGCAGAAGTTAAAAGAGGAGGAAGGAGAAAGAACAATATAAGGACAAAGCCAAGGACCAGTGATGTGCTGTAGAGGCGATGAGAAAGAGCTTGTCTGATCAGATCAGAGACCAGTGCAGAGACCAGGAGCTGGTAATGGAGTCAGAAGGGAAGACTACATGGCTTCAGCTACAGCAGAAGAATTCCTATTTAACACAAATCATTAAAGTACAGATTCCCATCTTGATATTTTATTTTATTTTATTTTATTTTATTTTATTTTATTTTATCTAGCACGGGAGCATTCACAATGCTGAACCAGTAATTTTCATCCAGTTTCTCCTGATTAATAACACATTAACCTGAGGTGATTCATGAATCTGAGGTGACCTTTAAAAGGGCAGTGGAAGTACTTTGGGTGACAATTGTTAAAAAACTTAAAGCAGCCATGTTCTTGCTTTCTGAACAAGGTGCAAACACTGTGGATGTAATAAGGTGCTTTCCTTCAGTTCTGTCGGTACCTGCCTGGCACAAGATTTACATTCAAATTTTATATCCAAAACCTGGAGATATACCACAGTAACAGAACCCAAATGATTTTGAGGGAAATCTGACAAAAATACATACTTGCCTTAAATGTCATTGGCCTAGCTTTAATGATGATATGAGCTCCTATAATATGGTTGAAGTTGCACCCTCAGAGATGCTTGTGGAATGCAAACAAAGAGTGAAGCATTCATTTTAGGGACAGGTTCAAGTCCAGCTTCAGAGACTGTGATCTTCACAGAAAGCACCAAAAACGTGCTAGGCAAATTTTATTTCTATGGCAAATTTTTGAAAGCTTTTTATTCCCTCGCACTACAGCTATTTTTAGCTGAACTCCTTGTTCCCATTCTGGTCAGACTCATCTAGCCAAATTAGGCTTAAATGGAGCACAGCAGTGGTCCCACAGGAGTGTTCACCCCCTTATAACTAGGCATAGAAACACAATTAAAAGCTCTTGCTGCTTTCTAGAGTTGAATAAAAGCAGAAGATAGTATTTTTAAAATTTTGCTTTACACTTCCTTCATTCGTAGCTTTTTAAAACCAATGCACAATGTCAGCAGAATGAGCATTCCCCCTTTGCCAGCCAGCTGGGAGCTCAGAGAACAGCCTGTGGGACTGCACTGGCATTCTGAGCCCTAAAATATTGTGACCAAACAGAGCTCCGTGCACCAGCCCAGCCAACCCTGCCGTTCAACATCCTGTCAGTCATCACAAAAATATGTCATAAGCAAGGAGAAAGTCACACCTGAGCAATAAATAGCCACCTCAGGCTTTTATCGTGCTAGCAGCAGCCTATTTGCCAGCATCTGGCATGGCAATCCTTCACTGTACAGCACTCACTTGGACTAATACAAATCACTTGTACACAAGGGCAGCCTAAACAAGCCCACAGCAACTAATTCATCAAACCTTAAAGAAAAATTAAGAGAGGAAAATGTAGATCTGAATGTCAAAGTACCATTCCATTGTTAGCCTATGTGGAGAAATAGAGACCAACAACTGCTGTCTTCTTGGCAAATCTGAATGCGACCAGAGAGCTGATCTCCCCTTCTGTCCGATTGTTCTGGTAAGCTGAGAGGCAACAATTGATTTTCATGAAAAAAATCTTAAGAAAATCCATGACAGCACACTTGGAGTATCAAAACGTATTTGACAAGTCTCAATGCTCAATAATTTTGTCTCAAGGTGGAAAGCCACATCAGCATGACAATAAATTGTTTCTGTGCATTTGAACAGCTTGGGTTTGACTGGTAAATAAATAAGGTAAGATAGACAATGCCTGATTGACGGAGCTTTCCATTTTTACATCTCCAGGAATGCTACAAGGCATACACGAGGGTCCCCATTAACATGAGGGCTAAGAGAATTGTAATAGATAGCCAGATTTGTAAATCCTTGGGATACCAGATGACTTACGCATTATATTACAACAAATTGCCTCTGAAATTGTGGCATGCTGCTTTGGGGAAGGAACACTTCATTGTCCTCCCAGGAAGGGAACTTCTGTTATTCTAAATTGCTCTAATTAGCGCTCTTCAGAGCCCTGTGGCTATAGCTATTAGCTTTCCAACACAGAGACAACATTCTCCAGGCAACAAGATGGTTACAAAACACACTCTTCAAACTAGTTAGCAAAAGGCTATGGGAACTCAAAAGCACTCTTCATAATCAGAGCGAGATGTATGATTCTGTATTTTCAGCCTAAGGAGAAAGCACGAAGAATGTAAGTATTATACATTCACTCTTGGGAGAGTCTTTTAAAACGTTTACATTAAAAATGATAAATTCTGAATGAACAGATTAACTTTTTTAGTACTGCTCTAATTAAAAGCAAATAAGGTTGTCTCCCTACACACACACATCCCAACCTGCATCTCAGGATTAAAAGTTTCTGAATTCAAGTACTGATTTTATCTTTATTGTCTTCCATCTGAAATGGACCCATAGAGTATCCGATTCTCAATCTTGATAACACTACAGAAGAAAAATTGCTATTCTTTTATACACAAGGACGAGTCCCTTAGTTTGCCACAAGGCATCTTCCCAGAGCAGACTATGGAATACTGTGGCTATGTGGTCTGATCTGTGATCTTTTCTAAAGGGCAGCGGTACTAATGTTTGTCTTCACTGCTATATAGTTCAGTAACAGTCTTACAGCTACATTATTATTTTTTAATTTGATTTAGGTGTTTCCTGGTTGCTGGCCTGAAAGGTCACTGCTAGAATATTTACAGAGATATTTTTGGTGGTTCCTCCCCACCCCAAGCTTGCTCCCACCAGAGCTCAATATTTGGTTCTGACTGGGATATAACATTTGATTGGAGAAGATATGATGGCCTTTTCCTTTACCTTCAAAACATTAATAATAAAGTTAATATCTGAAACACAAATGTAATGACATTCTGTTTGCTGCTTGAATATCAATAATCTACATCTTAGCATTAGGAGACAAATGAAGGTTTGGGGTTTTTATTAGAGAAAATTTTCATTTTAGTTTTCAAGCACAAATCTTACATCTGTGGCATTGTTAATCTTGAAGGATTATGTGGTTGGTTTATTTGTTTTGTTTTGTTTTTTTACTGCAAGTACAATATTAATAATGAAAGAGAGACTTACTCAGTTGGTATTTTGAATTTCCAAAATATCATAGAAATTCCCTCATGCTCACTACACAACTTTCTTGTAAGGTACTGAAAGATTACTGCCCTTAATTGTGGTTGTAGAAACATAGAAATGAGGTTAAGTAACTGGCCAAGACCACAAAGTTAATCTCTAGAGGAAGTGGGAATGCTACCCTGGCTATTTAATTCTATCACTAGCTCACAGAAATTAGAGGTTAGAGTCACTTTCCAACCACAAGTTGAAAAGTAGCAGCTGGTTCATAGAATCACAGAATCTTCTGCGTTGGAAGGGACCCACAAGAATCATTGAGTCCAACTCTTAAGTAAACGGCCTATACAGGGATGATGGTTGACTGTTCAGAATTCAGAATAAGCATTACTTATCCTCAATTCATTTTCAAACTCAGTATTTATGTGAAGAACTAAAGATCGCTTGATATGGAGAAGACTGGATGAAAAAACCTGCTTGTTCCTGAACACTGTGACAGCCAACCAGGTCCAGCAACAGATGCTGAATGCTCAGTAGCTGAATTTAAAAACACCCAACTCATGAGCTGACACTGCAATAAAACCAGAACAGCCTGCAATAGCCTGAGTCAAAACAAGACATGAGAAAGTCTTGAGTGGGATAGTACTTACAGCCAGCATTGGCCATGATGCAAACAAGCTCCAGTAAACTTGCACATTCTTCTTCTGAAACTGCAGATGTTGTTTAGTCTTGACCCATCAGCATCTAAGCCAGCTGCAGGTTTTTCATGACAGCTGTTCAACTTGAATGACTCACAACAAGATGCATTTTCACTGTGCGTTATCTTGAAAGGTTACTTGCAGAAGGCCAGTGACATGTCATTTGGGGTAAATGGCCTCTAATACAAGAAGGATATTGTTCCAGACATATTAACTCTAATATATATTCTCAGTTATTGCGACATGTTGGCAGTTGGTTTTTCTCAACCTTTTGTTATCAATTCTGTGATTTTTTGATCATTAATCAAGCACAACTTCCACAGATGGTGGGCAGCAAAGAAATGGAGATAAGCTGAAATAGGAATCTACATCCAAAGATGTGGGGAGAAACAATGGACAAGGAAGACAGGCTGCTTATCTAGGTTTTGTAAGGAATAATCTTTTCAAGAAATATTTTTAAAACATCAGACCTAAAGATCCAATTGCGTTTTCTGTCCCATTTGTTCACGGCCTTATATGGGTAACATCTTTAATGGCTGCTCTTGGTTTTCTCTCTGATTCTTTCTCAGCATTATCTTAACAAATTTCCTCAGTTATTTCTGAGGATGAAGCTTGAAATTTGTGGCTCGTCAACTTTCTGGAAAGCAGATACCGCCATTCCATGTGGACAGGACATGGCATACAACCCTCCTCTTTGCTGTGTTCTGCACAGGCAAGCCATGGGACTGTACCATTGTCAGCACACAGAACAGCCATCAGCAAAATAAGACTCAGTGGGATCTAAACTTGCCATGGTATGAGGCCACTGACCTCACATACCATTTATCCCACTTTCTGCACAGGGCCTGACACTGCCCATCCCAGGCAAACCGATCTGCTGAGTGAAGGAACCGTGGTGCGCTCTGCCAAAGTGCCACTGCACTGAGCGAGGTCCCACAGGATTCTCACACGGCACGCCAAAAATGTCTTCTACACCTTCTTTTTCAGTATACAGTTCACTTGAATATAAAATTACTAAATTTGCATTATGGAATTTGCACTTTATCCTTCAGATTTCATTCGGAGAGTGCACAAACGCATGCAGGAATCAGGCTAACAGCTGGCGCTCAGGCATCTGTGCCTAATCGAGCACTCAGCTTCAGGGCTGTACAATACATACGTGACTCTGATTTTTTTTCCCCCTTCCCTTTAACAAGATATTGACAAAGCTGATGAAGAGCCCGAGCTCAGCTATCTCAGTAGCACGGAGCAGCGTTCCCACAGCCTCCAGTTATGCGGGGCACTTGCACAAACAGCTTGCGCAAGCAGGTGGCCAAATCTGGAACTAGTGGATTAGCATCATTATCCCATTTAATGGAAGCTCAAGATTTCATTAAATGAAATGACTGTCCAGCAAGAGCATACACAGCAGTCACAGCGAGCGCGTGCGGACGGCAACCTCCGTGTGGAGGTTTGCAAATTGCTGGCGGGTGCTACAAGCTGCTACGGGTGACGGGGCTATCCAACACTTAAAATGAGCTAAAATCTTCAAACGATTCCAGTCACAGCTGGGACAGGAACGACGCGGACAACACGAACCAACCAAGGGGCAGGCNGGGTCCCGCGCCTGGGAGCCCCGTCCGACAGCCGCGATGGGCCGGGGCCGCCCCCATCCCCCGCCGCTCTTCGCTGCTCTCCCTTGCCCGTCTCCGGGAGAGCGGCCCGGCTCGGCCCGGCGCACTGCGGGGAGCCCGGAGGGCTGCAGGCCCCGGTGTCCGTGCGGCGCGCGGGGATGCGAGCCCTGGTGTGAGCGCGGCGCTGATCCCGCAGCCTCGTCCTTGGGTGCTCGGCTCGCTCAGCCTTGGCGCCGTCAGGAAGGGAGGAGAGTCATTATTTATCATTATTTATCATTATTTACGCGGGCAGGCCCGTGCTCGCCGTGCGGCGCAGTCCCTGTGCTGCGCGCCTGCGGTCAGGGAGGCTTTGCCGGCGATTGCATCAGGATTTTGTTTCTTGATAGAGCACGGTGCTGAGAACGCCTACGCCACTGAAAAGTTCTGTGACTGTAAACTGAATGTAGGGGACACTTAGAAGCTGATATCTGGCAGCAGTTCTTTTCTGCTCCGATTTAAATGGCCAGAGATCTACTGCTTCTGACGGACAGTTGTCCACGCAGTATATTCACAGGCCTAGAATTGTATGAATTCGTGCTTTGATGTGAGAATTTTGTGAACATTATATGTTAAAGTTTCTGGTACATCTAGAAAATGCTGATGTCTTACAAAATAAGCAACAGAAGAATAACATCCATCTTTCTGCCTTAGAACATCTCCGCGACTGCTTTGTGCAGCAACACAGCAGAAAAATACTGGCCAGAACTTAGAAGAGGACCAGAGTCTGAGCCAAAATGAGCAGAAGGTGGAACCCAGCTCTGCTGAGAAATTGCTAGCTGAAGAAAAGGCCAAACNGCAGGAAGGCGCCATGGCGGCTGTGGCCCAGTGCGTGCGGGGTGCGCTGCGCCCGCGCCTCCCGCTACTGAGCGTCGCGCTGAGGTGAGAGGGTCGCGCCGCGCCGCTCGCCCGGCACCGGACATTGAGGCCGGGGCCGCGCGCATCGCCGGACTGGGAGGATAGCGAGGCTCGGTCCCGCCGCGCTCG
>WBMY01002815.1:280081-293558 GCA_013397315.1 Donacobius atricapilla | reverse complement strand
CAGCCGCGATGGGCCGGGGCCGCCCCCATCCCCCGCCGCTCTTCGCTGCTCTCCCTTGCCCGTCTCCGGGAGAGCGGCCCGGCTCGGCCCGGCGCACTGCGGGGAGCCCGGAGGGCTGCAGGCCCCGGTGTCCGTGCGGCGGGCGGGGATGCGAGCCCTGGTGTGAGCGCGGCGCTGATCCCGCAGCCTCGTCCTTGGGTGCTCGGCTCGCTCAGCCTTGGCGCCGTCAGGAAGGGAGGAGAGTCATTATTTATCATTATTTACGCGGGCAGGCCCGTGCTCGCCGTGCGGCGCAGTCCCTGTGCTGCGCGCCTGCGGTCAGGGAGGCTTTGCCGGCGATTGCATCAGGATTTTGTTTCTTGATAGAGCACGGTGCTGAGAACGCCTACGCCACTGAAAAGTTCTGTGACTGTAAACTGAATGTAGGGGACACTTAGAAGCTGATATCTGGCAGCAGTTATTTTCTGCTCCGATTTAAATGGCCAGAGATCTACTGCTTCTGACGGACAGTTGTCCACGCAGTCTATTCACAGGCCTAGAATTGTATGAATTCGTGCTTTGATGTGAGAATTTTGTGAACATTATATGTTAAAGTTTCTGGTACATCTAGAAAATGCTGATGTCTTACAAAATAAGCAACAGAAGAATAACATCCGTCTTTCTGCCTTAGAACATCTCCGCGACTGCTTTGTGCAGCAACACAGCAGAAAAATACTGGCCAGAACTTAGAAGAGGACCAGAGTCTGAGCCAAAATGAGCAGAAGGTGGAACCCAGCTCTGCTGAGAAATTGCTAGCTGAAGAAAAGGCCAAACTGGAAGAACAACTAAAAGAAGTTACTGTAAGCGTCTCTGAGTTATTAGGTTGTGCACATTACAAATTGTGTTCCCAAGAGCCTGCACTGTGGGTACTCAGTGCACGGTTTGGATACAGTTATGTGACACCTGATAGTTGTATAAAATCCACAATTTGATAATTTCTTTAAACTCGAGTACATGTACTACAAGATCTGGGATGCATCCATGGTCCAAAATTAAGATCTTGGATAATTTCTTTCCAGTTTCTGGATGAAATTTGGCCTTTTCCAGCCTGAAAATTTGTTATGGATTTTCATGTGAGTTTTGCTCAGTGGAGAAGTAATTTCTGGGAGCCATGGAAGGGTGTGAGTGTGTCTCTGGTGTGTGCATTTGTGTGTGTTAGGAGTAGACTTTATGGAAACAGCTGCCAACTTTCCAAAGGTCAGAGTTAATGATGCTCAGCTTTTATACAACAGTGCACTTAGGCCGCAGTTGGGAAGTTTCAAACCTTGTCTGTTGGAGAGCCCTGCAGACCAGAGGCTGAAGTGTCACATCCCTTCTGTGTGGCCTCGTATGTCTTGCATTCTCTCCTGTGCGCAGCTCCAGCAGCTGAAGGATGCCCTGAGAGGTGGCCATTGAACAAAGACATTAATGAGTGCTTTACATAAAATGTCTTTCTGAAGCTTTTTACACTACAAGTGGTAGCCCAGAACCTGCTATAGAACCAGCACCTGTGGATCATGTGTGGATTGAGTTGCTTTCTGTTACTTTTTGGAAAGCTCTACAGGAAAAATGTGAGGTGCCATTTAATGTCTTTGTTTGCTGTTGGTTGCCTAATACAGGCTTTTCAGGCAGCTTGTTGACTATTTTTATTGTTTTGAGATTCTCCACTGGCATACAAAGCTCAAGCATATTCAGGGTGGAAGCCATTTGGGGTTAGTTGGTCAAGCACTCAGCATGAATTTTTATTTTATTTATTGTATTTCACATCTTAGTACATCTACTGGTGAATGGCTGTATTTCTAGGAACAGACCAAAACCTGATAGTTTGTAAAGGCTGAGAAAACTGGAAGGAACTCTCTGATATGTATGGAGAGGGAAGGGATGGTTTGAAAGTCATCGCTGGGTTGAATCTGATTTGCTGTAGTGTCAATGTGTACCTCATGACTGATGAAGGATTTTGGGGAGCGTACAGCAGAAAAGGCAGAAATACTGGGTTCATAGAACTTTATGTATCTGTAGAGTGATTTTTTTCCCCCCAGCTAATCTGTTGACAAATACTAAGAGTTTGGAAAACCATCTGATTTCTGTTTCCTCATTTCTGTCTTTGTGAAGTAAAGCAAACTTTTGTCTTGGTAGGAGGGATGGTGTGATAATTGGCATGTTGTTTCAGATTACCCTAAATGGTGGATTTAGGCCACGAAGCTGTTTAAAATGCTGTTTTATACTGAATATGCTGGTGTGAATTATTGTCAGCTGCCTGACTAGGAGGAATAACTTCTCTTGCTGTTTTTTTTTTCTTTAGGAGAAGTACAAGCGTGCCTTGGCAGATGCAGAAAACATCAGGCAAAGAAGCCAGAAACTGGTGGAAGAGGCGAAGTTATACGGTCAGTGGAGGCTCTCCTGGTTACTCATTACAACCTGGGAAATGCAAAGCCTGGAAAAATGAAGCTGACTGGCCTTGCAGTATTAACAAGTTGTACTTCCCCGTGATTCTGACTACTTGCTTAAAAAATGCATTTGAAGCAGAGAGGTTTGAACAGTTCCTCAACTTCCATCAGAATTGTGACCATCTCCCCAGCCAAGGGCAAGACTTAAATTGCTGAAGTCAACAGCTGACATTTTCTTTAAATTTGGTATCTGGTTTCCTACAATGTGTACTGCATTACTAGATTTTTTTAAAAAGTTTTGCAGCCTAAAGGTTTCCTTTTTCACATATTTGGTCTTAGATCTGGCCAAGAACATGGAATATTGGTTTGCCTTCTGGTTTGTGTTTTTGGTTGGGTTTTGGGTCTTTTTTGGGAGGAGGTATTTGGTTGATTTGGGGTGTTTTTTGTGGGTTGGTTTGCTTGGTTGGGTTTTGGTTGGTTGGATTTTTTGGTTTTTTTTGGGGTTGGTTGAGGTTGGGGGTTGGTTGGTGGGTTTTTTTGTTTTGTTTGTTTTTTGGTGGTTTTTTTGGGGTGTTTTTTTGTTGTTGTTCTTGGTGTTTATTTTGAATGTGGTTATTTTTTGACTTTGAGATATTTTTGTGGGGTTTTGGTTTTTTAGCCTTTTATACTTGAATAACTGTTCTGTTGAAGGCGATAGCTTCCAAACAGAAGGAATACCTCTAAATGACTGGATTCTTTTCAGTGCTAGGAACGCACAATCACTGGCTGTGAGGAGTGCTAGAAGCACATCTTCCTTCAAGAGCCAGGCTAGTAACACCTGATTTAGCTTTTTGACATTTCCAACACAAGTCTGTCAAACAGAAATTGTGTGCAAATGCTGCAGCAGCAGACTGCTGCTCCATCCTGGTGTTTGCCACTCTGCCTCAAAAAATGAGTTGCTCTTTTTCACCACACACCATACACAGCTGTATAATTTTAATTCTCAGCACTCAAGTTCTGATTTCTGAATACAGGGTCTTCAGTTAATGCGTACTGTAAGAAAAAGTACATAATACTCTTGCATTCTCTTTCGTGGATGTTTGATTGCTTCATCCTGAGGTTGATTTGCAGTAAGCATTGTTTCACTGATGTCATACTTACTGCAAAGGACTTGGAGTCATGTCTGAGCTCAGAGGTGCTACCATAGAAATGCATTTTTCTTGAGTACTAGATTACATATAATCTCTAAGTTTATTGCTTGTGCATGACTGCTTGTTCTGTTGAAAAAAAAGAGAAACTAATTTCTGAGACTTGGATAAATTCTGAGTTGCAGTCAAAGATATTTGCAAATACAACATACGCAATAAAGAACCAAATCAAACTCAGTAGAGTTTGGTTATTTGGTTTGAGCCAGATAACTACACAGCTGATTTAACTGTATTTGGTACAGTTCAGCCCCAACCACAGCTCTAGTTTTTAGCTTAAAGCCATGATGGGTTTTTTTCAGATTTTTGGAACTACTTGGGCATTGTTAGTTACTGTTCTGTAAAGAGCTTGAGTCTCTATGGAGTTGTGCAGTTGTGAGAGAGATCCTTTCCTGAGAACTAGCTGATCCCCACAGAGATGCTTCTATTGTTGTGGGACCTTTTGGTTTAAACCAAAGACTTGGCCTCTGGTAATGGTCATATAACCTCTTGGTAAGGAAAAAAAAACATCCAAAATGTGAGCTAGAATTAAAAAGGCTGACTCTAGCCTAAAAAAAGACAAACCAAACCAAAACCCAGTGCTGTTTGTCCTTTGCTTACTTCTATGTAGAAGTGTTTTTATTTTATTGAACTGTTTTGATTTTTTCTTGATTGCTAATGCCTTAAGTGAGATTAGTACAGATTCTCTTTAGTGTGAGCCAGGGAACAGCTTCAGGACAAGGACTGTGATTAACTTGGAAATTGCTCAGTATTTGCAAGGGAGAGCTGCTGACTCTCTGAAAGAGGTTTGTAGTGCAAGGGAGAGGTGCAAGTTCTTTGTCATTCAAGGAAGAGCTGAATCCTTGTTCATCTCTTGAAGTCCTCATCAGTCTGATTTGATCACGCTTTGTCTTCTGCAGATGTTTTTATGACATCAGATTAAAGGGTAGGAATAGGGCAACATAATGGTTTGAACAGTAGGTGATGAGAGAGACAGGAGGAAATTACATGAAGTCATCTGAAGGTTTTTGGTAACTTTGGTAAGAACTTTAACTGTTATTGTTAGATCATTAGCATAACTTAGTTGAAATCATATCTTTTTTGCCATAGGAGTAGAGGAAATGGTGTGGATTTCAAGGTATCTGTAATAGTTCTTTATTATCATCCAAAACTGGAGAGGATATTTTACCCCAAATGATTACAGTATCCCATGTCTTCTTAAAAGTCTGAGAGCAGATTATTGCTGTAGCTTTTGGGGTTGTGAGGTTGGGAGTTTTTAACACTTGTTTACCTCAGTGGACTAATCCCATTTTATCCTCCTTTATACATTCTCAGGAATCCAGAGCTTCTGTAAGGACTTACTAGAAGTTGCAGACATTTTGGAGAAAGCAACAGAAAGCGTTCCAAAAGAAGAAATTAAGGACGAAAATCCTCACTTGAAGAGCTTATATGAAGGTCTTGTCATGACAGAAACACAGATTCAGAAAGTGTTCAAAAAGCACGGCCTGCTCAGACTGAACCCTGTGGGAGCCAAGTTCGACCCCTACGAGCACGAGGCGCTGTTCCACAGCCCCGTGGAGGGGCAGGAGCCCGGCACCGTCGCGCTGGTCTCCAAGATCGGCTATAAGCTGCACGGGCGCACGCTGCGGCCCGCCCTGGTGGGTGTTGTGAAGGAAGCTTAGCTGCTCAGCCGGGCAGTTTCAAATGCCATACAACTATTAAACGGCTGGATGGTTTTTCTCTCACACCGTGCTTCCCTCGTTCCTGTGCTCCCTGAGGGGTTTAAATGAGCTGGTTGAGGTCTCCCAGTGAAAATGAAGTAACCTGATGAAATTCTCCTGCTTAGTGGCCTTCAACATCACTGTTCCATAAGCTCTTTGGTGTGAACTACAAAAGCCATTAAGCCCTCTAATGCTTTAGATTAGATATTTTTTTTTACAAGTATTGCTCCTGAAAAGGTGAATTAAATTGGAAAGAATGAAACGCTCATAAGAATGTTGCAGTTTCAAGTTTATCGCTGTGTGCAGATTGAAAATGCAGATAGTGGTTCAGACACTTCCTTTGGTTTTGCAGAATCTCACATTGCAGAAGTGGGTGATGTAGCACAAATAACCTGCTTTCTGCAAGCTCCCATCAGCTTTTACACACTGTGATAAATGCCCTGTTTTGTCTATTCAAAAAATATCTCTCTCAACAACTGAAACTGAAACCTATGTGAATTCTGAACTGTAAATAAATGGCAATGGAGATTAGATATATTTTGTAATTGTTCAACCTCTTTGTGCTGTACTCACATGGACTCAAGAAAACCATCTAATACTTGTATGGCATTGAAGAATCAATGGAATTTATCCTATCTCTGGATTTTTAATTTAATGTTGTATAAATTGGTTTAAACAATTTTTATAGTCCTGTAACTTCCAGCTTTGCAATCAGTTTGTTATGCAAACTGCGGTTACAATCCTGCTGAGAGCCGGAACACCCAAAGAAGTGAGTTGCTGAGTTTGGAATATGATTTCTTTTAGATTTACATAAACAATTGCATGTAAGTGGCTCAAACAAAACTGTGAACTTAGTTTCATTTTCATTATTTCTTACATTTACTCAGCTTGGATCTTAGGTTGCACCAGAACTTTACCCCTTCAGCTCTTGCCATGTCTGACTCCACCTGCTGCTCCCAATCCTGCAGAATCAGGCTAATATACAGCACATGATTATACCTGAACAACACTGGGCTGCTCACCTAGATAGGAGTGGGTGGAACCTGGCAAATTACACAACTGACAAAGGATCCATCCTCTTGTATCCTGAAAGCTCAGAGTATTAACACACAGGACAGAATCCTCAAACTTAGGGAAGTTATTAGGTCCTGTAAAAAGTAAATACTTGCAAAATTTTTACCATGTTTCTGGTTACTGTGGATTAAGGAGCTTCTTGCCTTTTAAAGTCAAGTACTGATTATATTTTTTGTTGTTCAGATGCAGAGTTGCCAAGAGCTTACTGAACACTGGACCTACTCCTAGTGAGAAGTGATTACTCATTCCTTAAGACATTTTTCCCAGTGCTGGTTTCTCTCATGGGAATTAAACAGTTAACCAGGAACAGCATAAGTGCATAAAACTGTTTGGAGGTTAGTCATGTTAGTCATATGTAAGGATTTGTTCTTTCTCAGCACTTTAGAAAGAATGCTTTGATGGGGCAGAGGAAGGAGAGTTATTTTTTGATGTGTGAAGACAACTCCAGTGTTAATTTTTTTCAACTAATCAAGTACAGTAAAAAAAGGCAAAGATCGAGTTCAAAAATACAGGGGAAAAAAATGGATTCCATAGAATGAAGCTGAATTTGGAAGTGTCTTTCCTCCATCTGGGTTTAAGAGCACACTATAGTTGTGTGAAGTAGGATTGAAGAAACAGTTTTGTTGCACTTTGTTTGGGACCTGTTTGCACAGCTGATGTCAAACAGACCAGGTTCCATTTTAGATACCTTTTAAGAACTATCAGATGTTGTTCTGTGCCCTCCCCCTCCCTCTGGATCTAAACTAAGTGTAATAACATCCCTAGTATTGGAGTTTTTCCAGTAGGGAGTTAAAACAAAGGGACACACTGTTCCCCAGCAGAGAAGATCTCATTAACAAGCTTCCCACTGCTTCACACAAGCTGTCATTTTTGGACTACATCAATTCACTCGGGGTGTTCTTCAACACAAAGTCCTGTTAAATCTTCAGCACAAGGTTCATCTTCAAAGGTGGTAACTGAGGCTCTCATTTAAGTGGTTCCCCTTCCCTGGCCTGCCCCAGAGAGGCCTTGGCATGAAGTGGGGCAGTCTGTGGAGAGCTCCAACCACCTGTGCACTCTGCCATACCCCAGGAAGGAGCACTGAAGAAATCACAGAACAGAGGAAAGTAGTTCTGAAATGTAAGCGCCCAACAAAGCTACCACCAGTAGTAGCTATCCCAAAGACTACATTTCCGCCCATCACATTTAGCTACAATGCATCTCCACTTGTTATTGCAAAGACTTAAGCCATTTTTCTCATTGTCCAAGCAACATTATTGTTAAAGCAATCATGGAAAGAAACTTTAATACAAGTTTATTTACCAATACACAATGCAAAAATCTAGTAAAAAGCTGTGTGCACAACATCAGTTTAGGCTTTGTGTGATTTCAGCACAGGCGTTCGTGTGTCTGGCACAGCTACAAATGTAAACTTCAAATGAATGCAACATTCCCTTTAAGGAAGAAAGAAGCTGATGAGCTGAAGATGCTCATGGGGTATTCTTGCTTCACAGTCTTTAATGTGTCATCACTTAGGAGTGACTGGGGCACAGGCAAAAACATTTTGTGAGAAGGGTGAACCAGGCGGCTCGTGAAGCCGGTTCCAGCTGCAAGGGAATCGAACGCAGCGGCCGCACACGAGAACAATGGCAGAGCGCTTAGCTGGGCTCATGTCCCAGGCAGTTCATGGTCCCAGACCCGTGCAAACCTACAAACACTGTTCTCACTGCGTGCTGGGCCTGCTGTGAGCGGGGCAGGAGGGGCTGCGGCCAGAATACTCTGCAGCATCCGCGCCCAGCGCTGGGCAGCGCACATGGAGTGAGGTGGAGGCTCCCTCCAACACAGCGCTGGCATGGGACACACAGCACAGCCCCTACCCGGAGCACAAGTCAGTATTTTGAACAGCTCAGAGAGTGTTGCTTTTTCATAGGTTTACATCAATGCTGTTAAGACAGATACTATCATTAGTAATAACTTTAATTTGAAAAGAGCATTAAGCATATAAAACACCTTGTCATTAGCAACATGAAGGCTGGGTTACTTGAACAGTACAGGAAGCACTTCCAGATCAACACAAAATACAAGCTGAAAGAGCTCTGCCATCTCAGCCCCTTCACCACAGAAGAGAAACAGCATAGCTGTAGTAAATTGCTGGATCAACATTAACTGCATCTCAACTTATAAGCATTCAAACAGAAAACCAGCAGCTCATAACGAAGGAATGCTTAGACTAAATCAGTTCCATGTGAAATATGGAACAGCAGCATCCTCTAGTGCAAGTCACCTTTAAAATTAAAAGCATAGCTGACAATGAGACATTGCTTCTAGGGAAGCCCTTTACAAAGGACTAGTATTTGCTAAAGCAAACATTTACCACCTTGAGTTAACTTGCAAGTACAAAATAAATATTGATATCCATATTGCATACATTAAAAATACTTTATTTTACATTCATTTTGATGTTCAATAAGTTACATCTAGCACCAAAGAAACATTTTGGAGGGGTTGAGGAATTAAGAAGCTACAACATGTAAATGCAGAATTCACTTCAACATTTAAATGACTCATTGGTGCCTAGATTTTTTCCTAAGTTATTGTTCAGATGGGCTTTATGCTATTGCTTCAGTTTAACTTAGATATGCCAAAACAGTGTAGAAATGTGAAAATCAGATTTGAGGGGAAAAAAAACCCAGAAGAAACAAAACCAAAACAATTCTTTCAAACTCCCAGTTACATGCAGAATTGAGGCTTTATAACAGCTTGTTATGGTAGTTAGGTAACAAGTTACAGGAAGAACCAAATTGTGTAACTAGAATGCTGAAAAGAAAGACTGAGCTTCCTTCCCACAGGAATAGGAGAGAGAAAATAACCAAGGGTTTATACCTTAGGAACTTGTGTGCTGCTTGTACATGCATATAGGGTAGAAGTGGTTATTAAAGCTACTCAGCACGTTGCAGTTAGCTCTACTGCTGCCAAGAAGAGACAGTTTTGTCCCGAGTATGCCACCACAAACCACTTACACATAAGCCAAACAAAGTATTACATCCCAGAGGACATAGCCCTTACCTTTTTGAAGGGACATAACATCATAAGCTCAAAAGAAAAAGGCACTACAGTTTTGGTTTTTTTCCTTAAAAATGCTGGCTTTGTAATCGTACCCCTTTTATTCTAAACTCACTGGTAACACTAGTTTGGTAATGCTGGATATATTAAATGAAACCCAGTTCTGATCAGAATACCTCTGCCAAACTGCAGAATTAATACTGGTTTTAGATTTTGTGGTATCCTCACTGACTACAGCCCAAAGCATCAAAGCAAGGTGACATTTCCAGATCTTGCACTCACAGTGAAGCCAGTCAAGTTCCAAGTTTTGGTACACTTGCACTCTAGAAGACCTGCCCAGCCTGCCTCCAGTCACAGCTTCCTGCTCAGGACAAGACCAGCAGGGAGGCTTAGGCACAAGTGACTCTGCCACGTTCCACGTGGCAACTACCATTTTTTATTCAATTGGTTAAATACCTGCATGGGAATTGAAGGATGAAATGGGCATAAAATCTTTTTCTAATCCTCCTTCAACATCTTTCCTTTAATTAATAGATCTTACTAGAACGGTACTGTGGGTCTGCCATTTGTGTTTCCTGCTGTGTTACATCCCAGCTGGTGGCTGGCTCCAGCAGCACTCCAGGCTGCAGCTGTCAGAACTGGAGGGGATCCCTCCCAGGGTGCACTGTTCTTCTACCTGTCAGTAAATTCAGAGTCAATGTGCCTGGGCTGGTGCATTTCAAGGTATGTGCAATTAGAGGCCTACAGTGGCTGGATTAAGAACTCCAAATTTAGGAACACTTTGTGCATTTTGACCAAAACTGCATCAATTTTTTTTTTTTTGTTCTTAAAGACCAATCTCAGCGATCATGCCCCATTTGAGAATCTTACTCCCTTTCCCTGACTTCCCAACAAAATTGAGGAGGCAGCTACACCTCCTCAGCCTGTATGAGTTCAGTAGTTAAGATCCCGAAGAAGGAGGAGCAGGCTCCCCCAACAAGGGAGAACAGTGATTTTGCTGCCTGAGGCTCTCAACTTCTGCCAAACACCTCACTGCCTATTCTCCCAAACCCCATTTCTGGCCCAAATCAGGTACCTCGCTGTAGCTGACCCCTCCTCTGGAGCAGAGCACCACAGCTGCTGGGGATTCCTGACACTCCAGTACCAAGCAGGAAACGTCAGAGTTTCAGAGGGGTCTGTTTCGGGAAACTCAGGTCAAAGCAATGCCTGGATCAGCTGGGAGCTCTCGAAGAACCCCCCTCCACAGCACAAGTCCCTGGAGGCATCTCACCTACCACATTTCCTTCCTTCCTTCCACTCCCTGCCACGGCTCACTCCTGCTGTATCTCGACAGGAACTCTCATCCTGGTGTCCCCATGCCTTGGCTGTAGCTACTGAGGACCATGTTCCGAAAGCTTAGCATGAAAGTCACAAAAGTCCCCGCTCACCTGCTCCTGAGCACAGGACTTTTGTAAGCTTCACTTTGCTGCCAGCATTATGCCAAAAAAAAAACAAAACAAAGGGTGAAGAAGGTTTCCAGCAAATGAAACTATCTCCTACCTTCAAAGAAAAGCAAGGATTACACTGATATTCATTTATCCAATAGTACGGACTAAAGCAACTACTCTGGGACTACCGGACTTGAGTAAAGTTCACATGAAAAAATCTGTTCTAATAATGTACCAAAAGCAGTGAAATCCAATGTAGAAGTTTCACAAGTAAGTATTTTCCATGATCCAAAGCAAAAGTCTATTTGAACCACCATGGATCATGATGACTGTGGGGGTTTATGTATTTGCTCTTTTGTGTTTTTAAGCAACATGGTTTCTGCATCTTTGGGGAGGGAAGGAAAAAATAACGGAGTCCTTGAGGCTGTAATGGGGCTCTGCTGTGTTTTTTTAGATCAGCTGAATTTCATGAAGCATCCCTGGATATCCAACCACTTTCTGTCAGAAAGTTTAAAATCCTTTTCTTCAGTACCTTATCTAAGTAACTGGGAAGGCGACTCTTTGAAGGAATTCCTTGTCTTTTTTGCAGATGGTCTTTAATGATGATAGTTTTTACAGTCACATAACGTGCGGGACTCAAGTTCAGAGAGCTGCAGAGCACCTTTTCCCTGTCCGATAAGAGTTCAAAGCCAGGCAGGTTTTCAATGGCAGCAAATTCACCTTCTTTACCCTCCTCCTTCCCTCTCTTGGAACTAGCTATGTTCTTGTTCTCCTTCCTCTTTTCCCGTTTGTGCCTGGCCGCCTCGTACTCTGCCGACTCCTCCATTTTGGTGATCCCATTTCGCCGATACCGCTGTAGCTCCCGAATCTTCGCTCGAAGTATCCTCTCCTTGTGCATGTTCTCGAAGAAGTCTTCAAACTCCTTACAAGACATGAACTGGTACAAAGGCCTCAGCTTCAGCCTCAGCTCCTTCTCTTCTTTTGTGATCTTTCTTTTGGGAGCTTTCTCCTTGTCTTTTTTATCCTTCCCCAGGAAGGCCGGTACCAGGTTATAGTCTCGCGCAATGTTCTTGCGCCGTTGCCTCTCCTTGAGTTTCCTCACGTACATGTCCACGTGAGCTCTTTTCAGCTCGATTTCCACGTCGTCGTCGTCGTAGTTGACCGAGAGGCCGCTGATGAGCGTCTCGGCGTCCTGGTCGTACTCGATCTCGTAGTCGTCGCGCAGCGGCATGTACCCCAGCTGCTGCTGCTCGGCCACCGAGATGTCCAGCGGCGGCAGCGGCGTCGTCAGGCTGGGGGACAGCGGGCCGCCGCTGGGACACGTGTGGTCCGTCACCCTGTTCGGAATAGTGTCAGGGATGCAGGCCTTCCCCAGGTTGCCATGGATGTACATGCTCACATAGTGTTCCATCACCTCCTGAGGCGTTCGGGACGCTCCCACGTGAGCGGCCATGTCCTCCTAAACAGAAAAAAAGGAGGAGTGATAAAACGATTCCCATCACATCTCCGCCATAATGAGCGCTCAGGAAAGCGCACCATTTTTTCCTTGCTCCTCAAAAGCCAACTCCCAGTACCTAAACTTCTCTAGCAATACTGGCCATATTTCTATCAGATCTGCAATTTCAGCTCTGCATGAGTGTTTACAGTGCATGGAGGCAGGTAAGCCACGGAAACAGCACCACATGGTGATTCCTGAGCGCCCATGGCACTCCCACAAAGCCAGCTCACCATGACCAGGAAGCTTTCCAAGTCTCAACACAACACCAATACCACTGTGCAGCTTGGGTTTTGCTTGGTTATCTCACATTACTGAGGAGCAACATGGAAATAAACAAGCAGTATTTACTGTATTTATTCTTTTCTAGTTTTTTAAGAACTATGCAAGCTGCCATGATTGTACACTTTAAGGTTTCGAGAAAGTCTTTACATTTAATGAAGCAAAATATAAATAACAACAAATCGAATCAATCAAAAATGAATCAAATGGTCCAGCGGGAGGCGATGAGGATGACTGGGGGACTGGAGCATCTCTCTTACAAGCATACAGGCTGAGGGAGTTGTTCAGCCTCAGGAAGGGACAACTGAGAGGGGACATCACCAGTGTCCATCAGTATCGGAAGGAAGGTGTCAGAGCACGGAGCCAGGCTCTGCTCTGTGGTGCCAAGCAATAGGACAAGAGGGAACAAGCAGAAACTGATGCACAGGAAGTCCCACATGAATACGAGAAGGAACTTCTTCACTGTGCAGGTGACTGAGCACTGGGACAGAGCGCCCAGGGAGGCTGCGAAGTCTCCCTCACTGGAAATAGTCAAGAACCATCTGGACGCAACCCTGTGCAATGTGCTCTGGGATGACCCACTGTAGTCCTTTCCAACCCGACCCGTTCTGGGATTGTGAAATGACGCTTTCTTACTGCGCTGGTTACAACCAAGGCTGGCAGCGCAGTGACACTGAAGGCGAGCAGCCAGCCCGCGGCTGGGACGTACTGAAGGCAAAGGCCGAGCACGGGAGAGAGGCAGCGGTAAGATCTGTGACACGGCCGGGCTGACGGCAGGCAAACGCAGAACTTCACGCAGCGACAGGTCCGAGCTGCGGGGCGCGCTCCTCGGAGCGGCGGGGAGCCCGCCCGGCGAGAGGGGCAGCCC
>WBMY01002815.1:245379-279984 GCA_013397315.1 Donacobius atricapilla | reverse complement strand
GGCCTGGCGGTGCCTGGCAACGGGGGAAGCGGGGCGGGGCCGCTGCCGGGGCCCGGAGAAGCCCCGGCCCGGCCCCGGCACTCGGGACGGGAGCGCCGCCGCCCCGGGCAGGCGGGCAACGCAGGAACACAGCGAGTCTCCTTTTCGTGCCACTCCTCTCGGCCCTCGCAGGAAACAGCAGGCTGAGGCGTGAAATCCAAACGCTTGGAACCACCGTGACTGCTCGGAGGGAGCTGCTTAACGCTCTAAGGACTGTGAGCCCGTGAAGAAAGGGCTCCAGTACCTCTGATGAAAGCCTGAAGCTCAGAAAGAAGGTAGCGAGCGCAGTCCCGATTCTCAGCCGCTTCATGGAAAGGCTGGAGGTAATGGCAGCTGAAAGCCAAGGCATTAAGGTGAGCTGGTGGGCGTCGAAACGTGCCCGAGGAGGGCGATATCCTGACCGAAAGAAAGCCGGGCAGAGGCAGCAGCGTGTGCAGAAACGACCTGGGACCGCAGCAGAACCGGGGGCTGCTAGAACTGGGGTACCACCCCAGGACTTGGAGGAAAAGGTGGATAGTGTAGAGCTGCTGAGTCTGTCACTGTGCTGGGCTGACCACTACTTGGAGGGGAGTTCCGATAAAAAGCCAGAAAGCAAATTCCTCCTTCCTTGCTGAGCATGGCTGAAGAAACTTGGAATTATTATTTGGGAAAACAAGTAAAGAAAAGTAAACCTAGTTTTGAACAAATATGTGCAACTCCTGGAACAGATACAATATAAATCTCTTTCAGTATCAAATCGGTGTTAGAGAGAACAAATCTGATTTCACATTCTAATTCTGCGCATCAGGAGATACTTCAGCAAAAGGGAGAGGGACAGCTGCTCACTGGATAAACCAGAACCACGGCAGCCAAGGCGCTGCCTGCCTCCCTCACATACCCAGGTACTGCCTTCTCTCCCCTCTTTTATTTGGTCCTTCAACTTCCTTTCACTTTAGCAACAGGAAGCTTCTCCACTTTAAATTCTGAAGTTATGCCTATGTCAGAAGTAAAACTACACTGCCTTGTGCACAATAATGCTTTGTGATTATGAAACTTGTAATAAACTAAGATTTCTTCTTTTCAAACAAAGCCGGGATAAGGTATTTAAGGACTCCTGAGTTCTGTGCATGTCACAAAGATGTATTTGCAACTATTTTTCATAACACATTTATCAGATCTCAGACCTAGTCCAGAGAAAGACAGATGAAAGGGATAAAACCACAAGAACAGTAAGTATCAGATCTTCTAAATGTCTCAGGGAATTTAACAGGTATTTTAACATGAGAACTTAGAAAGCATCAGCCAAAAGTCCTCTACCTTCAATACACAAGTGGCCCAAAGTCCTCCTTTTGAACAGACAAAAACTCCTAAAGCCATCTGTGAAGAAAAAGACTAGTACTGGAATTTTAATACCTGAATTACACTGACAACAGTTGATTAGGATAACTTTACATGACTTTATTTAACAAAACCATATATTTACAGTTGAAAAAAGTTCCAGTTTGAGACATATCTAAACAAAACAAACGTGGTAACTACATAACCCAATTTAAACATGATGTACAGGAGATGTACCAACACTTCTCTATGTATCATTCTTGTTTTAAAACATTCAAAAATAGGCTGTTACAAGGTACCTTTTTTTTCCAAATGAAATTGTTTACTAAATGAAATAACATTAATGATTGATTGCAGATTGAAGTTGCAAAACTGCTTTATTATAAAGTGCAGATTGGAAAGAATCCCAAAGTTGGTTGAAGTTTTCTCATCTCTCTGATCTGCTGCATGTACAGTGGTACTTTTCATGTTTGCAGCAGCTTTATTTTTCTTTAAACCCATGAAGAAAAGAAAGTTTGCTTGATGGGGACATGATTGCTTCATGAAAGAAAATCTCATGCATCTTGTTACAGATACTTCGAGTACCTGAACAATAAAATTGTCAATTTTTAGTGCAATTCCCTGAATTTCTTAAAGAAGATTTCTGTATTAGCTAATTAAGAGATTTGGTATACTGCGAGAAACTTGAAAAGCTCAATGGCAAGAAATTCTATGTCATTACTACTCAGCTCTGTTTTTATCAAAATTCAAGCATTACCTTCAAATCAAGTTATTGAGAGTTGAAATAATTGCATGTTTAGGCAGGTGATTTTTTTTCACAAGTATTTTGTTTGAAAACAAACTGTGCAAAGCTCCTTATTGCATTGCTGTTTCTTCATTAAAGAACATACCTTATATACACAAAGAAATCATTTAGAAAATATGTACAACTTCTAAGAACAGATCAAATCACAAAACAAAGTAATTACATTTGCAAGTAACAAACAGTGCACAAGTGTTGCAGCAGGCCGTTTCCCCACAACTATGCCCACTGTCACTGTTACATTCAACATCTTATTGAGAAGAGAAAAAGAACAGGCTGTCGATGGCTGCCAAGATACCTAGTAGCTAACAAAATGCATTTTTAACCAGACAAATGGGCCACACTTGTAGACTTGCTTTAAAAGAAAATACAAATGTAGTTGCAATGAAGACTTAAATCACAAAGCCAGTTACAGTACCACCTAAACATGTGTATTGAGGAAAAAGTGATCTCTGTGTTCAATAAACCGTTTAAAAGCATAGTGCAAATGTTTCGGATGGTAGGCCTCTCGTATTCTTCATGGAAAGGCATATTTGTTGTAGGAATAGAAAAAGGAATATTAAAAAACACTTACTGACCTTCCTGCTTTCTATTGCACTTCAAAGCAACGGAGCATACAAGTACCAGTCACTGGAGGACAAATTCTGTACAAATTCTGAGTGACTTAACATGTTTCCTATCACAACATCTATTTTCAGTAAGTGATGACCTAGGTGATGTCTTGTGGAGGAATTAAGATGACCAACAAAAAACCACATCCATTACATCAGCTACACAAAGTGGACAGGAGAAGAGGTCAATGAGGTATCGGGCTTGCAGGCTGCATTTGCATTACACATCTTTCAAAGTTTCACCAGAGAATCTTGTTCTAACTCATCTTAATATTACAACCAAAATATCCCTCATAGAAATAATGTCTGTACCAAAGGACAGTGTTTTGATTATGTCCCACAGTCCTTTATGTTGAGTTGAGCAGTGTGCAACTATTCTTCTTGTTTTTATTCAGACAATGCCAAAATAATCAGCATAAACCAGCTGAAGAGCACTGGGAAACCGCTGACCATACAGCTGGAGGATTTAGTAACATCTGTTCACAGTTAACACAAATATTGCTTCAGTTATTTCCCTTTTCAATGATCATCATCAGTATAAAATAGGTTTTACACTATACACTATGCAATAAACATTCTTGTAAATCAGAGGCACTCATGATTTGCCCTTCAACATTCAGCTGAATGCAGAGAAATCTAAGACGTATGAGGGATTTATGTAACGGCCGTTTGCTGCTGCTGTAACTTGCTCTGATGTATTAGAGGTCGGATAGAACGCTTAGAAATGACAGCTTGTACTTATCCTGATGGTGTCTGGCACAATTCCCAATAAACTTTCACTTGGCATTCTATGGATCAGCTCCACATAACTTTCCCACTGTGGCAGCAGCAGCTTCAGGAGATTCCACAAAACCTTTTCTTTTCAGCAGCAACACTGGCGAACATCAATTGCTCCCCTGCCACCCTTCCTCCTTAGTTCTGCCAGTGAGTAAAGTAGGGTTTAAAGTAGCTACCAAAATTGCTTTTAACCATTTCTCAGTTTATCTGCTATGTCCAGTTTTATCTCCATGACTGGACTCATGGCACATGAGTAAGTAAGCTGGTAGGCAAGAACATCCCAAAACCACAGTGCCCCAGGAGAGGGACACATGGAAACACGCATTTAGTAGTATGTGACCTTGGCCTCAAACAGAGGAAAGACAGTACAACTGGGAAATGATGCCACCTTAATACTAGAACCCTCTTGGTGAGTTTGGAACATAGTCTGATGGATGGAACTTCCTCCATATGCATCCAGATTGGAAAAATAAATTTCCAAGGCATCTTGAAGAATAATTAGTTTTGCACTGCTAGTTTGACTTCTCTTCAAGCTTACTTTCTACTTAACTTTTTCGTATTAAAGAAAGGAATGTAGTTCTATATCTACATGATTTCTTTGGTAAATGGGACCCACAGCCTATAAAATTAGAAGCATTTCTAAAGAAATGGTCCTTAGATAATTTAAAATTCCAGCACCAGTTATCTAAAATCCAGATCCAGCTACTGTTACAGGTATTGGAAATACATCCTGCCTAAGAATGAAATGGGAATAGCTGTCAAAGCAACCAACATTGCTGAATGTCTAGTCTTTTAAAACATCTAAGAAAAAAAAATTAGAAAACCCCAAACCCTTGATATTATTTTGTTTCACTGCCCTCATCAGAAGTACAGAATATGTAATGCTCTCCACAGCATACGCTCATACCACTAAAAGTTTAAGGCTAAGCCTAGGTTTAATCTATAAGGGGTTTATACCCTAATTTCCTTTCTTCTTTCTTTTTTTTTTCACTCCTCCTCCTCATTTTTCTTCTCTCCCCTCTTAAGGCTATTCTACTACTAAATGTAACTGAACTAACACTTTGATTTCCAGGCTCATACATGTCAAACAGTAATCAATACTTTTGCCACTTTCGCTCTTTTCCTGGGAGTCACTGGAGGCAAATCCAACGTTAACGTTTTAGTGAAGGACTTCCTTTTTCCATATCCCGGTTATCTTTCTGCAGAGCAGCCAGTATCTAGACATTCCAAAAAATGAGAGAGAAGAAAAGCCTTAGATTTAAAAAAATATTCAATGATTCATTCCAAAGAGTTTCCAATAATGTCTGAACAATACTATTTTAACTATCAAATGTAATTACATTTAGAGAATCTCTCCACGGACAAGAGACCTGTCCCATAAGTCCTCGTGACATGGTGGATAGAAACAGATTTAACAAAGGTTTAAACTCCATCTTCCCCCAACACACGCTTTTGAAGCCTGTTATTTGGGGTACTTGGCAGAATAGGACCCCCATCTCTCCTTCCCCATGAGGGAAGCAGCAGCAGGCTGGGACTTCATTTGGAATGCAATCCTCATGCACACATTGACATGCTCAAGGAAGGTGAGACAACTGAACAACCTGTGGAGCCACTCCTGCTGGGAAGGTTAGAAACCCTCACCTCGAAGAGAAAGCTGGCAATCCCCAGCATCGACAGGCACTGCTACCCCAGGAAAGAACCAGGACACCCAGCTGCAGCTGAATTGTCCCAGCCACTACATTTAACACCACCTTTCACTTTCTCTGCCAAAAAGCAATTGGGATAAAATGGGCAGAGCTCTATTACGGAATGACTCACAAAGTGGGCTGTGTTGCTGCTTTCAATAAAGAAGAAAAAAACCAACATGAATGGCTGCTACAGCCACTTAATGATTTCCATATTTAGATGATAAATCTTTTTTCTTTAAACTGGAATTAGTTGAAATTACAGCAATGAAACAATTTCTGAAATCACATGCTAAATCCCAATAAAAAAGTCAGAGATGCAATCACTTCTGTAGAGCCCAAAATTAGGCAGAGCAGAGATCTTCATGAAGATGAAAATGACTGTATGATGTATGTCCTGACAAACTGTAATCTTCTCCCAAAGTGGATTTCTACTTTTAAGTATCAAGTGGTAATACTGCCAGCAGCCTTTGTAATTAATAAATTTTCAAAGTTGTGTGACTTTTTCCTTCATAAATTTTACTCAATATTTCAATTTTGAATGTTGACTGAGCTCTCCCTTTCCAAAGGAGATTAAGCTGAGGGAATCCACTCATCTCCATATATGCTAAAAGCATGGAGTGAGCTACACAGTCCTAGCTACCCATAAAATCAAACTATGCGAAAACATTCTTCCAGATGTTGCCAAACCCCATTTTTATGAGTACAGTAAAATCATCAGTTACCAAAAACTGACATCCTCTTTACCTGAGCCCATTTTTTGTTTCTACTTTGCATCTGAATGGCAGCAATAGATGTGAAGAATTCTTCCGAAGGCAAGACCTCTGGTAGCTTTGTTAAAAACTGAGCTATATGAATGAAGTCCATTTTGGTCAAAATATCTTCAAAAAGTTTTAGTATTCCCAGTGCTGTACGGAATAAGAACTCTTCTCCATCACGGCAGAACACATCCCAGACCCGACAAGCCAAGTCTAGTGGCAAAGATTTGCTGTACAATGTGAATATCCTGAAAGACAGAACAAAATTTTCAGAGTTACTGGACAAGAAGTCTTGGATACACACAGAAGTACACACACCAATCATCAGTAAGTTTGAGGCTTCTCAAATATTTGTAATTGAATATTCCATTTTATATTTCAGAAGTATTTCTGTTAGTTGCAGCACACCAATCAATGAAACAATATAAAATTGTACGACCATTAAGGCATGGTCTTTAACTTTGATTTTCTTGGATCATAACAGAAGAAACACTATACATGGTTTTACAGTGGGCATGTAACAACCACAGCTATAACCAAAGACCTACTTTATCATCACTTCAGAGCTGAGAATTGATGCAGTTTTAGTTGCAAAAACTCAAAAAGTGACAAACTGCAATGGGAATTTTGTCGTTCAGATAAAGGAGATGAATAAAATTCACTCTTGTGTTCCAGGCTTGATTGACTGGCAAAGTAATAATAGCATGAGTTTTGGAGGAAGGATCAGCTTGAACTCCCTTGAGTTGAGAAAAACAGGCAAGGAAGGATGTCCAGGTGAATGCAGGTGTGGATAGTGGTGATAAGTGGCTCAGTGTGCCTGTACGGATGTGATCCCTGAAGAGAAAGGGCAATACCAGAAGCAACAGCCTCCTCTCAGCTGCTAACACTCTATTCTCATTAACTAGTATATTTCTTCCTTCACCAAAATGCTGACAGCCTTGCAGCCAGAAACAACAAGTTGCTCCCTCCTCTCTCCTTTATCCAACACCTTGCTGCATAGCAGAGCAGGAGTATCGCTGCCAACAATGACCTAACAGCGAGCGTGCTGGTGAGTTTTTGGTAAGTTTGATAAGTTATGGTGTGCTCCCATTACTCTCCCCAGCGCCCGCTATCTGGTTTACCCCAGATTTTCCCCTCCCCTGTCCCTTTGTACCCTTTTCCTGACCCTGCCCTGTGTTAACCTGGGGCCAGTCACCTACTGCCCACCTCTCTGCCCTACTGCCCACCCCTCTGTCCCCTGGTTTAAATGTTAAGTGCGCGGGTCCCCTCGCTCTCTCTCCTCTAACACCTGCAAGAATAAAGCCGTCGGTCAGAGAGCGCCTTCTCTGAGCCCTGCATCGTACCTAGACGCCGAGGACATCCTGGCCCAGGGCAGCAGAAAGCAGCTCCGCTCTCTCCCTTACCCGGGCTGCCGGCAGGCTGCGAACGGCCGCTCCTGACCAGCGGGGCCGGGCCCGAGCCGCCCGCGCCCCCGGGCCCTGGCGTCGAGCAAGCGAAGAGAATTTACTGTCGGGAATCACTTTACAGTACGTAAGGGCAAAGAGTTACAGTGGCCTTTTCCTTCAGAATTCAGAAATAACTTTTCCACAGATGCCCCGCACAAAAATCTCTGTAAAACTGCAAAGAATTCTCTCCCCGGCAGAGGTCAGCAAAGGCTCAAATTTCAATCAAAGCTTCCCACAGCTTTTAACAAAATCTCCTTTTCAAGTATGCTGAACTGAACAGTAGTTTTCATGTATTTAAACTGCCGTCTATCCCGCCAATTTTTATTTGGGAAATCTGGATTCACATTAAAAAGATAAAATGGAACAGATCTACACACACACATATATATAGGAATAGAATATGAAGTAATGTATTTTCATAGCAAAGTCTAATAATCAAAGGTTTTCTGCATTATCTGCTTTTTATTATATAAAAATTTATTTGAATGTGTTATTAAGTATATGGCTTCTGTGTGAATCACCACACTTTGGAAAAAAGGGAAAAGATATCAATTTCATTAATATCCTGATGAAACTAACATTTGCAAAAATTCAGGTGACAAGTGAATTGCAGGTTTATGGTCCTTAGGATCACTGGTTTTCCTATTTTTACACCTCATTGCAATCTTCTTAAAATAAGTGGAAACATTTTCAATCCTGTTCTCCAAAAAGCTAAGTTAGAATTCTAAAAATAAATTAACAATAAGTATAGGTCTGGGATGAAAAAGCCACACACTTGTTCATCACATATACATGAAGGTGCAAAAAGAGCATGACAGCAACTCTTTCTTTGGGTTACTGGCCGATCCTGCACTGCAGCCTTCATTTATTTTGTACACTCTTTCAATCTTTTTGTACAGTCACACACCATATAAAACTGTACTGCCACAGAATACCTACATGGCAGAATTACAACTTTTGTCTGTACACACGCACGCACAGGAAACAGCAAGAGGTTTTCAATTTAAAAGGAACAGTGTAATAGGAAGCAATTCAACTAAGTTCTTTCCTGGTAGCAGGCAAACACCCAGGCAGAAACAAGTCCTGGTTAAAGACAAGTAACAATGCCAACTTTATGGACCTGTTTTTATTCACAAAAGCCATTATGCTGCCATGATTCAGACCTCATCTGAATAACCCATTTGTATTAAATCTCCAACTATGCAGAGAATTAACTGTCAAAAGAAAGAACTATTTATCAGAACACTTCTTTCATATCAAAAGATTTACTCGCATCAAAAAAACCTGTCATATCAAATCAGGTATTTGCCATCGAGCTCTTCATAGTTTGGAAGGAAGTGCCATTTGCAGGAACTTAACAAGACAATTAACTTTCATTAATATCTGCATGGAATTGATGCATCAAGCCCCAACAGCAGATACTGGGCCCCCTAGAAAAGGCAGTAAAAGGTCAGTAGGAATTGCTGCTTAGAATGGATACAGCATTTCATCTCTTCACGTATTTCCTACTGAAAGACATTTTTTATTAGACATCTGAGCTAGTGGTCTGAAGCTCAGCTGGAATTTATTGGAGTGATAAAGTAGCTGCCAGACTAGGGCAGTTCCAGCAGCATCTTTCAGCAGCACTGGCACGCTCCTTGCACATGACCTGCTGTCGCTGTACTGCGGGGTGATTTCTGTCTGTGGCTCTCTTCCAACCCACTCTAAGTCGGAGAAGCACACAACACAGCTAACTCACATAGAGATGTCCAGTGTCAGAGGAATGCAGATGCAGGCTCCTGGCCTCTTTCTGCTTGGAAGAGGAAGAAAAGAAGCACCAGATGCTCCTGCTCCTCCCCGGCCCTGTTTCTGATGAAAGTGTACTTTGAGGTAGATGCACAAAGTCCTGGTTGGTTTGCTGCTCACAACGAAAGCATATGACCATAAAGTCATCAAGAAAGCAAAGCACTGCAACCATAATAATCATAACCTCAATGCTTCTCTCCTTTGCTTTTTTTTCTTCCCCCCCTCTCCTTTTTTCTCTTTTCTTTCTAATTAAGAAGTCTTTATAAGATATTAGCAAGAGCAATGCAGACAGGTAGGTCAGATTTTGGACTGGCAAGTCACACACAACACTGATGCAAATCAGATCTTATGTATTGCACTACACATTCCTTTCCCATGTGTAAATTTTAAAATCATTACAGTCTAAAAAAAAGTAGAAGTGTTTAGAGAAGTAAATACTATTTAATGTAAAATGCTGACTGAAGAGAGCATTTTTGGGGGGCATGGACTACACTTTTCTCAAAGTAACAGAAGGCAAACTTATACATACTTTACTGGAAGTGCCCACAAAGTGGCTTGGACCTTTATCCTAACAAGCACATGGTGTTAACAGAAAGTTCGTGTTCACGGAGCACTATCACAGGCCATGTAATACTAAAGAACCACTGATCAATCCATCAGTACAAACACAGCCCTTGGCTACAATTATTGCCAAAATCATTTTCCTGAGTAGGGATAAAGAGGTGTTTGTGTAGCAGCAGCAGGCCATAAATAGACAGCATGTGTCCTTGGCAAATCCACATTCTACTCTGCACACAAGAGCCTGTGGAACATCAGCTGACACAGTGGGAGGCCGAAACTGGGCTATTCAGACACGCTATTTCCCCTCTGTTCTGTGTGAACCTGACTGCATGTTGCTCTTTATGTTTTTTTCACACTTGATCCCCTTTATACTCACCAAAAAAAGTAAAACTCTGTATACAGTTTCTGAATTCTTTCGACAAGACTTACCAGTTGGAGTTTAGGCTTAAAGCACATGAGTCCTTTTTAAATGAGATGCCTTACTTGTGGCAGGTATCCCTTGATAATCATGTCACAGTACCTTTAATCAAACTACTCAGTCCTTGGAGTTTTCTCATAGACATCATCATAGAAGGCAGCAGTGGAACTAAACTGGCAGGAGAGGGTCTCCTCCTTAAGTCCTCTACCAGCTCCAAGAAAACCTGCACAGCTGGGCCCACCTACAGCATTTCTTTTTCTTGGAACATATCCCTTCAAAAATGATTTAGGCACACCAATTTTACTGCTGTTCCCTGCAGCATGGGTTACAGGAAGAAGCACAAAGCAGACTAGTTGTCTCCACTCTAATTGTGGCAGGAGCGGGAAGGTTTCCCAGCAACTGGTCTGTGCAGCACTGGCTACTGGAGCCTCCCAGAGGCTGGCACCAGCTGAGATTTACTGCACACATGCCTGCACAGCAACCACACCCACCACTGAAATAGCAGCAGGCATCCCTTTGGAGCTCAGAACAAATGTTAATTTAAATACAAGTAATGTTAGAGCAAGGCTGTTTCACAAGATTTTTACCTACAAGCAACAAGTCCGCCTACTCAAAGCAATGCTGTACCATATTCTTCCCTGACTTTAAATACATGGCAGCCACACTCTCAGTGGCAATTTAAAGAAAAAAATAATCTATATCTGCTTCCTACAGGATCACAGTATTTTGAAGTAGAAAGTGTGTGTATGTATATATATATATATGCACACACACACATATGAATACATTTACATATATATTTAAGTAAAATATGTAAGTTTTACATAAATACAACCTGTGCTAACAAAATTAAGGACAGAGCAGTATGAGCAGTGCAGTTCAACACAAGTGTGAA
The DNA here is from genome assembly GCA_013397315.1 of Donacobius atricapilla. Classification (NCBI taxonomy): domain Eukaryota; kingdom Metazoa; phylum Chordata; class Aves; order Passeriformes; family Mimidae; genus Donacobius; species Donacobius atricapilla. Next base: position 268,891 of record WBMY01002815.1, on the reverse strand, counting down.
AGTTTAATACAGTATTGGGCAGGTCTGTCTCAAATAGCCTACATTCCTGTGCAAGATCAGTGTTGTAACTCTCCAGGGATGGGAAGGAACACACTAAATTGTCCTTGGAATTCATATAAACAGCTTGAATATGGATGCAGGTAGTCAGCAAGAAATGTTAATTGTCAGTTCACTGATACAAAGACCTTGAGAAGCACCATCCACAGTCACTCCTCACTGAAGTCTCTTTCAAGTGCTTTTAACAACTCACAGAGGCAACAAAAGGGGGACCTGATATGCCTCAAGACTTCAATAACACTTTGACACAGGCTTTATCACTTCAGTTCTTCACTCACAAGTCCATAATTTTTTCTTTTTGGTCTGGTTTTGTGTTTGGTTTTTTCCCTATATAAGTACTAAAAGAGAACAACTAATCATGTAATATTTACTCAAGAAAATACAATAAACAGTGTTCTATCAAAGCAAAATTGCTGAAGGGAATGTAAACCTTCAACCTTCTGTCAAAACCATCTTTTTTTCTAAATCTCTAATTTCTAGTATTGTTTCTCAGGATTTTTTCTTTACAATGTAAAGTTAGGCAATAGCATAATATTAACATGCCTGTACCACAAGGATGCTCAATTTTAGTTTCTCCTACATAGCAATCACCTTATTCATGACAGCATCACCTCCAACTACTAATCCACAGTATCACAGAATACCCTGAGTTGGAAAGGACACACAAAGATTATTGAGTCCAATTCCTGGTCCGGCACAGGAACCACCCCAAGAATCACATGATGTGCCTGAGAGCATTGTCTGAAAGCATCTTGAACTCTGCCAGCCTTGGTGCTCTGACCACTTCTCTGGGGAGCCTGTTCCAGTGCCCAGGCAGCCTCTGAGAAGAAGGATCTTTTCCTAATTTTTAACTTGAATCTCCCATGACACAGTTCCATGCACTGTTACCACAGAGCAGCGATCAGCGCTGCCCCTCCTCCTCTGCTCACAGGGAAGCTGTAACTGCAGCAACGAGGTTTCCCCTCAGTCTCCTCCAGGCTGACCAGACCAAGGGACCACAGCCACTCCTCACACAGCTTCCTCTTAAGGCCCTTCACCATCTTTATTGCTCTCCTTTGGACACTCTCTAATAGTTAACTGTTTCTTATATTGTGGCACCCAAAACTGCCCTCAGCACTCGAGGTGAGGCCTCCCCAGGGCAGAGCAGAGCAGAGCAGGACAATCCCCTCCCTGGCCTGCCTGGCCATGCTGTGCCTGATGCCCCCCAGGACAGGGCTGGCCCTCCTGGCTGCCAGGGCAGAGCTGGCTCACGTTCAACCTGCCGCTGACCAGCGCCCCCGGTCCCATTCCATGGTGCTGCTTTCCAGCATCTCATTCCCCAGTGTGTCTGTACATCCAGGATTGCCCCATCCCAAGTGCAGAATCTGCATAGGTTACAGTGAGAGATGGCATCAGAATCTTTACTGAAGTCTAAAAATATCACATCCAGCCAACTAGGTGGGTAACCTTGTCATAAAAGGAAATTAGGTTTGTGAAGCAGGATTTTCACCTCATGAACCTGTGCTGGCTGTGCCATCCTCCAGATGTCTTTCAGTATGTCCCAGAATAACCTTCTCCATAATTTTATCAGTCCCTGTAGTGACTCTGACAGGCCTTTAGTTTCCAGAGACACCCTTCTTGAAAATCAGGACAATGTTTGCCAGCTTCCAGACAAATGGAACCTCTCCAGATTCCCAAGGCTGTTCAAAAATCATTGGGAGGTGCCTCATGATGATATCAGCCAGCTCTTGGATGAATCCCATCAGGCCCCATAGACCAACAGGCTGGAGCAGCAAATCCCACACAAGTTCAGGGTTCATGGAAGTTTATCATCCTCACAGCCATGGTCTTCCAGCTCAGGGCTTTGGGACCCCCAAAGCACATCATCATGGTTAAAAAACTAAGTGAAAACAACATTAAATAGCTCGGCCTTGTCTATGTCCCTGCTGCTAAGGTGACCATCCTCATTATGTGACAGGCTGATGTAATTTCTGGACTGCTACTGACATTATTGTCCATTAAAAATACAATAACCTGGTGATTTCAGTGTTGTGTATCCAGCTACTCTCCTACATGTTCAGTCATCTTATTCTGATATCCCTTTTATTCAGTTGCTTTCTCCACACACAGGCTTTCACAACACTGAGGCAATACAATTTCAACATCTTTACTCTTATCACTGAACACACCAGCCTCTGCTCTCTTTCTTCTCTTCTGCCTTATCCTAGTACTATTTCTATTCTCTGTGCACAGATCTACTTCAGTTTAATATTCTCAGCCTTCAGTCATAAAATCTTTCTCATGGCATTTCTCCCATTAAATGTAGGGAGAAATGAGCCTGTTCATTACAACCCCCAACAATTCCCCTACACATGATGCATTAAAATTTAATCCCAGTGTAAGAGCCAAGTCCCAAAAAGCCCACACTGCACCACCCTCTGTGCAACAGGCATATACAAACCATGCAAATCAAGCAAAGGCAGCAGACAAAGTCCATCTGGAGCTGAATTGACCGATGGATGTTAAGGACAACAAGAAGGGCTTTCCTGCCCCAGCAGGGAACAGGAGGACTCAGGAAAACATGAGCCCGCTGCTGAACAGGGCAAGGAACCCGGTGACAAAGAACATGCAGACACCTGGGGTACTCACTGCCACTTTCATCTCAGTCTTCACTGAGACTTGCCTTTAGGAATCTCAGGTCCCCCAGACAGGTGGAAAAGCCTAGTTTATAAGGAAACCCTACCCTAGCTGGAGGAGAATCATATTAGGGAAAACTTAAATAAATTGGGCATATACAAGGGCGTGGGGAAACTGTCTAGTGTTGTTGTGAGGCCACTCTCAATTATCTTTGAAACATCCCAGTGATCAGGGGAACTTCCTGAGAACTTGAAAGAAACAAATGTCACTCCCATCTTCAAGAGACAAGATCCAGGGAACTACAGGCTGGTCAGCTTCGTCTCCATCCCTGAGAAAGTAACGTAAGAAAAAGTCCTGGAGATTATTTAACAGCATATTATGGGCAAAAAGGTGATTGTGAGAAGTCAGGATGGATTTATGAAAGCAAAATCATGCCCAACCAGACTTGATAGCTTATCCAATGGGATGACTGGCTTGGTGGAAGAGGGAGAGGAATGGACATTGTGTATCTTGATGTTAGCAAGGCTTTCAGCACTGTATCCTATAAAATCCTTGTCAAAGAACCGATAAAGTATGGATTAGATAGACAGTGAGGAAGACTGAAAACTGTCAAGCTCAGAAGGTTTTCATTCAGTGGCATGAAGTACAGCTTTGAGCCAATCCACTGGTAGCGTACTCCAGGGTTTGATACACACCCAACACTTTTAAATGCCTTCATTAAGGACGTAGATGATGGGTTAGACTGTACCCACAGCACTTTTGCAGGCGATATAAAACTGAGAGGGGTGGCTGATACCACTCCACAGCCACCTTGAGCCACTGGAGAAATGAGCCAGCAGGAAGTTCAGCAAAGGGAAATGGGTAGCAAGCCCTGCACATGGGTAGAAGTAAGCCCAGGTACAAGTGTATTTGGGAAGCCAACTGGCTGCAAAGCAGCTTTGTAGAAAAGGACAGGGAGGTTCTGATGGACACCAAGCTGAATGTAAGCCAGCAACGTGCCTTTGTAGCAAAGATTGTTCACAAACTTCTGGGCTGCAGAAGAAACACCACTGCAGCAAGCCAAGGCAGGTCATCCATCTGCTCAGAACTGACAAGCCAGCTCTGGGCTTCCCAGAACAGGAGAGACACTGATATACTGGAGCAGTCCAGCCCACCATGAATGTGATGAAAGGCTTTGACATGTGACACAGGGGAAGAGGCTGAGCAGGCTGGTACTGTTCAGCAGGGAGAGGAGATGGCCTGGACCGAAATATCTAAAATCACTTGATAGGAGGATGAAAACAAGACAGAACCAGACTTTCCCTGATTGCATCCAGTGAAAGGATAAGAGCCAACAAGCACAAAATGAAATACAGGAATTTTCATTTTAAACATAAGAAAATAAAAATCTTGTTAACCAGAAGGGCGATTGAACACTGAAACAGCTGCATGAAGAGTCTGTGGAGTGTTGTTCCTTGAAGATATTCAAAACCCAACTGGACAAGGTCCTGAGCAAGCTGCTCTAAGTGACTGTGCTTTGAGCAGTGGGTTTAGATCAGATGATCTCAGAGGACTGTTCCAATACCTCAGAAATTCAATGATCCTATGAAAATTAATGTATTCAAACTTCAAGGTCGTATCGGACTGATTTATTTTAAATGTGTTTTTTGTCTAAAGATCAGCAACATGGTGAGTGCTACCAGTTAGACTAGCTAGGTCTTACAGATCAGGGTACTGCCAGAGATGTTCATGTAAAATCACATTAACATTACAAATATTTTCCAAAAGAACACCTTATTAATCTCAGGAAAAAAATCCCGCTGTCACCACCAGGCATTTATTCTTTTACCTAAGGTATTTGTCAAATACCAGAGAACGGAGGAAATTGTCAACAATGTAAGGGCAAACCAATTCGTCACAAAATATCTTTAATGTCATCCCAAAACTAACAACAAAGTATTGCCGAAAAGAGACTTTTTAACTGCCCCAAACCAAGGTCTGATAGGCACAAACGCAAACAGTCAATTTGGAATGCATAATACCTCACTGAAATTTGGCAGAAATGCAAATAAGATCTCTGGTTTTTTTCCCCTCTAAGGAAAATGTTCTGATTATACTTGTATTTAGAAGGAAGACAGTTTCATCTAATAAAAAGACTCTAATTGCTCATCTGCTAAGTGGAATAGTTTTTCTGTAGCTTTGAATTTTATGTTGTACAGACAAATGTTTTAATTATGCTTTTCCAGATCTGTGCAGGACAAAGTACACATTTCAAATGCACTTGGAATATTTTCTGAATAGACAACCCTGGTACACACCTGCACATGCAACAGACAAATTTTCTCAGAAAATCAATCCAAACAGGCACTAAATATGGATGAACAGTGCTATCCAGCAGTATTCCAAAATAAGCTTCAACTGAACACAAGTACAGTAATAAAAGTTAGGCAAATGTTAAACATCACAGAAGTATATGGGAATGCTTTGGATTGACAGCTCAAGTACTGAACAAAAAATAAAGCCTTTATCTGAGAAGGATATTAAACCAGGTAAGAACATTCCAGTTTCTGTCATGAATACTGACACGGAGCTGTATGTCACACAAATTAGTAATTACACTTTCAATGTCTTACCAATCAATTAGATAGATGTCTGGAGTTAAGTTATTTTTTTTGAAGTGGGCAAATAACTTTGGCAGATTTTCTTCAAAGAATACCTCAAATGCAGCAAAGTAAGTCAACATCTGGGAAAATGTAACAGGGAGAAAACACCAGTTAGCTGTGTTATTAACAAGCTTAAATGTATTATCTGTTGTAGGATTAATACTCTTCAAAAATAGGATCAATGAATTACATGATACTATAAAAAGCTAAGCATTTACACAAAAGGCATCATCTGCAAGCACTAAGAGTTTAAGATCCACTCTATACATGATTCTCATACTAAACAATGTAACATTTGCTTTGGGTCTTGGCCAGCATTCTCTGGAAAGAAAAATACCATCAGGAGAGAAGTTTTTTGCTGATTTCTCAAAACAATTATAATAGAATGGTGTTTTATGGTTGTGGCAGTAATTTAATACTATACTGAATAAAATCCAAGACCCAATGGAACATAATGAAATACAAAACTAAAATAATATTAATACTCCACAGCAACAGTGAAGAGTCCAATATATTCCAGTCATAAGTCACGTTCTAATTCCAAAGCTATTCTAAGAGTCTAATACCAGTGTAATACCATATATTCTACATTTAGATAATAGGCATTTCTTTTGCAAAAAGGAAGATATGAGTTTCACACAAAAAATTTGAAGACTGTGAAAAAACACCTATGCAAGATAAACAGTTTCTAACTCTCTGACATCATAATCCCTGAATTTCATTGCTTTTAACACAGACTTTTATGCTATTTTAGAATTCGAGTATTTAGTCAAATTGCATAGCAGAGAGCATGTTAAAAATAAATCTTCCAATTCAAGTAAGAACTAAAAACAAAAAGGTTTTTTAATCACCCTCCCTAAAACTATAGGGAGAAAAGTTAAGCAAAGCCCTTTAATGATTCAGTAATACAAATCTCAATAAAGCAATAAAGAAAGGCTGTGATTTCCTCAAAGTATGCAGCGTACTTCTCTCCAAAACATCACAATAGTAAAGGGAAAAGGGAACCTATTGGACACCTCTATGTGAAATCCTTTTAAAGGATGAAAAGTTCATTTCCCAGTTTTTTTTTAATGTCCTTACAGAACTATTTCTCATTTGCTCTGAATGAAGTGACAGATGGTGGACTACTGTCATTAACAGTGACAAATGAACACCTGAGCCTGGTAGTGAGTATAAGGCTTTAAGTCAATCAGAGATGGGAGTATGCTAGAGAAATATACGAAGTTACTGAAATCTCTGAACCTTCAGTTACTGAGAAACAGCTTCATGTCAAACATGACACCAGAAACCCAGGAACCCACTTAAAAGAACTGTACCCCTGAAACAGCCTCCCAGTGTGGATTTTTAAATGCATGAAATCCAAGCACCTATGAGACCTGTGAGCATAAAGAAGGAAGCAGGTAATGCATCAAACAGTCCTACTTTCAAATTAATCTGCTGGCACCACTGTCAGACAGTTCTGAAGTTCCTACTTTCAAAGGTACTGCAGAGGCAGGACCTGACACGCAACTGCTACAGTAATTTCCACTGATAGCAATGTGGGCAGTAGTAAAAGTAGCTATTTTGATCAAATCCACATTCAACAAGACATTTCCTTAGTGGTAATGAAAAAACCAGTATCATTTAATAAAATTAACCAACAAACAAAGTCAAGATAAACCTGTGTAAATTACTATTTTTGCACAAACAACTTATGCTGGTCTTACTTACTTATTAATTTACTATACAACAAATCAGCATTTGTTTATTGAGCTGACACAAAAAGATGAGGGTAGACTGTAGATTAGTATGTTCACCACAGAAAGCAAAAACTCTCAAGTGTCACTAGTCCCTTTGAAATATTAGATGATATTTTCCTTGTATTGTTAAATCATGCGTTTGTTTTCATGACATTAGTATTTCATGTATCACCATCTCTGCCCTCTGTAAGCACACATTTATCCCATAGTCCCTAACAACACTGAACAGCACTATCTGAAAGAACTCCAAACCCCACTAGCTCAGCTAAAAAAATATTTATCTTATTCTATCCAATTCAATTCCAAAACCATCTTCACAAAAACCATATTTACACACTGAATGAATGAGCATGTCCTCTTTTTCCAGCCTCTGTTATGGAGATAGCTGATACTGCTCCTAGCAATGCTGTCTGCCCTGTGGCACATTTTCCTATGGCATTTACAACTGATGAAATTCAGGGACTGAACAGGGAATGCTTTTCCAGCAGGAATACTGATAGGATTCCTAGTGTCTACTTTTTAAGCAACAACAGGGACTGCTATCATCATCCATTCCCTTGCTTTGTTTCTTGCGTTTGAACTCTTAAGAGGCAGATCCCATTTTCATAGTGCTGAGAGGTAAGTGAGAAAGAAATAGAGAATGCCATATATTTTACACAAAAATACATTTGAAGTAAATTAAAACCACATTTGAGGAGATGTGTCTTATTTTGCCTATGTACCAGCTGATATGGAATTTTAGACTCTAGGGAAAACCAGGCAATCAGTTCCCAGTGAAAACTTGAGGGTCAGAGGTTTCCTTCTCTGAAAAGAAGCCTGCGGGACTCAAACACAGCTGCTACAGGAAGATATGGAAAACCTGGTTCTCCCTGCAACAGTCTGTTTTTAGCAACCTATTAGCCTATGATAAAAAGTACTTTCAAGACACTTACATTGAGGTGTTTTCAGCTTTCAACTGCAGCGCTGTTGAAAACCACCTACAGTAATGTTCTCATAACTATTCTATGAGCATCATAGAATAGCTACTCAACAATTTCATTCACATATCTTGCTTAAAAAGGTTGATGGGGTGATCTTTGGTTGAGTTTGACTTTTTTGAGGGATTCTGTATATGTGTGTTGGGGTGGGGGATTTTTTTGTTTATAAAGTGTGTTGGTTTAAAATAAATTTTGATTTCTTTTCCAAGCTGCTGAAATAATCATTTTTTTATTTTTAAAACTTTTCCTACACATTATCCACAGCATATTAATTACAGTTTTTTTGCATACTTACAAGGCCATGGTCCACACGGAAAAATGCCATCTGACAGGGCTTATTTAAAAGGTTAGAAAAAGCAATGAAGGCATCTGCAGTATCCAAGTTCAAGATCAATACAGCTGCTATGAATGACATGCCCTGCACCTGAGGAAAGGAGAAGTGTTACCCTTTAGCAATAACTGTATTATATTGCCTCATTTCGTCCTTGTGTTCACTACTGTTTGATGCACTCACTGAGCTGCTGCATCTTGAGAAATGTTCAGAAAAGCAGGATTTTTTCACCCACATGCCCCTCGATATCATATCACATGTTCAGTGCATGGAAGCTAACAATTCCCATGTTGTGTTCTTTCAAAGACTCCAGAGTGAACTCCTAAGATAGACTAGGTTGACAACACTTTCAAATACACAGAATAAAGATTTTTTTTTGAAGAATAAGGTGTTTTGAAGTAATCCCTTTGCTAGATGGGTCATCTAAATCCTTATTTATGGAAAGCTGGACTTTGAATCCTAAAGACAAAGCCTGTACTTTTGTTTTTCAATAAATTACCAGCAGTTAAAGACAACTGCACTGACTCATTTGATAAAACCATTTTAAGATTATACTCTTGTTTTATTTACCATAAGCTCATGATATTGTTTCCCTTTCTCTACAATGTCAGTTGTGGAATCCAGGCAAACCTCTCTCACCCTGAGGGTGCAGTGCTGCCACTGCAAGTCACTTGGAGCAAGGTGTGACTGCCATTCCTGCAAACCTGAGGAACAAGCTCCTTCCCAACACAACAGGTTGTTGCTGTGCCACATAAAGCACAGCAGCTGATCTGCCCGTCATCTCATTTCCCAGCACTCGTGTTCAGTAGCTCTTGCTAAGCATTATGAGCTACCTACAAAGTAGAAATGTCTCCTCTCTACACCTGCCTTGTCTAAAACTGCTCCTGAATAGAGAATAAGCCTCTCTGTATAACCCTGCTCTGCATACAGAGACTAAATGAAATCTACTCAGTCCTCCCATAATCACTACTTCAAACACTACGGCTGAGCTCATGTACCTTCAATGGCATTGCTTTAGTGACTGGTCCAGAAGCTCACGGTGCTAAGGCGTGGAAATGCCAATCATTTCAATTCAGCAGCAGTCTCAGTAAGACTGGTACTAACAATAAGGACATAACTACGCATTGTCTTTGATTCCAATTCTCAAATTATGTACTTTTCAGTACAAATATGCATTTTCCAATTACTTATCTTGTTAAAAGCTTAAATCTAGCAAAATAAATGTTATACACACCTCTCAAGCATGCACTGGAATAAAAAAAAGCACACACAACCCCCCCCAAACCATTTAATACTAGTCTAAAAACAACTGATTAATAAAATCCTTCCTCCCCCTAAAAAGTATCTCCTTCCCCACCTGTAAAAAAACGAATTCTTTACTTACATAGCCTACATCAGGTCTGTAACATGTATAGGCTCCTAAAATACTGTGCAACGTGTCATGGTAAGGACCACCCTATAATTAAACAAAAACAGCACAATACATCTGATTATACAACAAGTATGTTAAAAAACCTTCAGTGCTACAGATGGTCTCTATTACTGCTGACCAAGGATACACTCTTCCCAATGTAGCTTAGAACAGCCGAACTATTACAAATAATTTTAGCCTTAACAGAATGAAACAACTCTCCAAACCCCATTTATTATAAACAGATACAGCTCATCCAATACATTGATTACATATTAAACATTATTACAATAGGAATGCAAGCCTAAGAGATCCCTTACAGCTCAGCAACACTGTGGTGATAGTGTCAAGGAAGTAGAACAATAATGCAAACCACATAATTGTCTCTGAGACTGGAGGCAAAAGTCATGAAGAAAACAGTCAAAACAGCAATATGCCCTCACACAGAAACAGCATATTGAGAAGGACACATACAGCTAAAAAGAATTTCACATTGTTGGCTATTAATAGCTGCCATATCTAGCACTGAGTACTGTAACTGACTGAGAATTTCCAAAGGGAAAAGTTTTTTGCCTAAAAATGTTGATTTATCACAATCTAAACCTTTTACAGGGTTGCTGAAATCTGTGCATAGAAGGACAAAATCTGATTAAACTGAGTCACTAAAGCACACCAAAACCATTCAAGTTAAATCAGTTTTGCATCAAACCAAAAAAAGGCAACTTTGTGATGTTCTCTCTCACTGTGTATTTATAACCAGCAGTGTTGATTGCTGTTGACTTTGGAACACTCACCCACATCAGTTCATCACACTGAAACCAGCATGAACTAGGTTAGATAAATCACGATGATTACCAAACAGTTTGGGGTTTTGTATGCACCTTGATGTTACTCTCCTCTAGATTATTTCTAGTTTTCCAAAATCTCTAGGAACTTTATCCTCTCAAGATGTGTGCTCCTTCAGAACTCAACAGCCTGTTCCAACCAAGGGACAGGCCAGATTATGTAAACTCATTTCCCTGAGGTGTCAAGACAAAAGTTAACATTGCTCACTTGTTGGAATATACAGAGACTAGGAAACGTTCTTGAGATATCCAGTTTTATTAACTCCAAGCTTGCTTCTCTGTCAGCTGCAGAAAACCCAGCATCTGCAAAAGCCAAAGTTACTACATTTATTACATAGCCAGTGTACATTTGCTCTTGTTTTTATTTTCCAGTAAGGTTTACCCTTTTGCACAGTTCATTTATTTTGCTGTGAATGCTAGGGAATAAGGCTACAGACAGAAAAATTCCCCAGATTCAGCAGACAGGCTAAGCAGAAAGTAAGTCCTGACCTAGAGCAACCCTACAGTGCCCAGTGACCCTCAATATGTTTTGAAGCAAAGTGGGGAAAGATGCAGGGCAAGGCAGGTCAGGTACCTTTCCTGTATCTGCTGGCAAATCATTAGACAGATGCAAGCCTGTTAACTTGTGACCCCCTCACCTCCAACAAGGATCCTGAAGTAGCTGCCTCTGTGGAAAAGCTGTGGTGGAAGAGGGAAGTCCTACAGTGGCAGCCTGTGATGGACACCACCTATCTCTACTACTGTGAAAGCTCTCCTTTCAGACTCACGTTTATTTAGTCTTTGTAGATCTTGTTACTGACACTATAATACAATCTCCATAACTGAAACAGACCTCGTAGCAAGTACATCGCTATAGCATTAGTCTTCTTTCTAGTATCAGGATGTCTCATTGGTATTCTGTCTGCTCCGTATAGTTGGGAATTACCCACTGCTGTTTCCTGAGCAAGCTGTCACTAGACAATGCTTGTACCAATCACATGAGCATCTACACTCCAGAAAATGAAGTGCAAGAGGAAGCTGGAAACATACTAGATGTTATCTTAAATAAGATATAAACAATTTTAAGGGAACAAAGTGGGAATTTCCAATCAAAAATACTTCTCTGCTTATAAATTCCAGTATGTATTTCTCCTTTTTTTTCTCTGCTCAGCATAATTACTTACTGAAGGCAATTTCAATCATTTGCATGTAGCTTCCTAATCTCTCAAAAACAGTCAACTCTTTCAATTAAATAGTAAATCTCAAACTACTTTGTCTGCAAAAACAAAAACTGTTGCTCTCTGAAACACACTGATGACCTGAGCCCAAAGCTGCAATAAGAGACTAAAATGCAGTTTTCTGCTCTAACCTGAGTTGGAATCCCAAAACTATAGATGCAGAAAAGCATTTTAGCATTGCAATTCAAATTATAATCCCCAAACCAATATTTGTGGTTTTCCTACGAATTTGCATCAAAGTAAGAACTACTCAGAGACTGTTTATTAAAAAAAAAAAAGAAATCCAAACAAGTGTGTTTTGTACAACTCTAGAGTGAGAAAAATACAGCTATTCCTTGTTTTCACAAAAAGACATTTTCTTTTTACCAGAACACAACTTCATAGCTGATTTTTTGTTGTTTTTTAAAATATGTGATATAATTTTAAGGAACTAGTTTACAAAATGTCTTCTGTGACACAGCATAAACCATTTACAAAAAGCATACCTTCACATTCTACTTCAGCCCCTCCTGTACTAAGTGATCGCCACTTCTCTTTGGCACGAGCCAGGCAAATCTCATACAGCTCTGCAAGAAGAAAAACACAAACCCAAGTCCACCATTTGGACACGCTCATGTCCACTAATCACCCACCACCCAGGCAGCGCTGCCCTAGGCATTAACAGTGGCAGAACTTCTCGCTGGGTTATAGTTTTGCACGATGTGTTCCACTCACCTGTAACTTCTTATTTACTGAAAAGGAAAGGCAAGCCAAGTTGCATTTTACGTTCAAATATTTGCTTTTTCTTGCAGAGCACTGATGTTCAAAATTACAGTCCAAATGGATAATTAGGAAAGTCTAGCAAATTACATGTAAAAAATACACCCAGGGTAACTAAGGAAAGCACGGAAAAGCAGCACAACACAGCAGGAATCCAGGTAGTCTACATATTTCCATGTTGGAATTAATTACATGTTAGTCTTTCAGAGCTGAATTTTTCTGTACTCTGAAGTAATAGATTATTTTTATTTTCACAGGTCGAAGTACAAATCATGCCAGTCTTTTACTCTTACAAATCTGCTGTCCTGCTTCAAATCAAAGGAAGGACACTATACACATAGGCATTTCAAAATTAACAACAATTTTATGTTTCAAACAGAAAAACAAAAAACTTGAGTCAGTAATTCTGACCATCTCCATCCAACATCAAAGCAAGACAATGACAGCAATACTCAGAAACAATTTACAGCAGCAGTCCTAGAACAGCTACAAGATTAAAAGATGCTGTATTTTTGAACAAAACACATCAAAGCAGCATAAAAAAAAGCATAACATAGATAACATTTCCTCACACACCCACACCACAACAGATACAAGAACGTGCCCTTGCTATTTCATTTTGTAAAAACTGTCGACAAAACAGCAGCCTCACCGTGGGTGATGTTTAACTCGTTTCCAATTGCCAGGCTCCAGACTTTGCCTCTCACACTCGGTGGAATGCCCTGCCACCACAGCTCCCGGACTTTACGGGAACAACACCTGTTTGAGGTAAAACAAATTATTCTAAGAAATATTTTGTTGCCAGCTGAATTTCAGATCTATCCCCCTACCACTGCTGATGGAATTCAAACCATAATGAACATGTACAACCCAAGAAGTCAAATATAATTTACATACACCCGTACCTTAGTACTATTTTGCTTTGTACTGCAAAGGAAATCTTTCTTCCTTCCAATGCAATGGCTTTATATTGACAGGAGCACATCAGTCACAACACATATAATCTGCAACCACACTTGATTAGCAAAAATCATAGGGGGAAAGGTAAACAAATGGAAAGGAAGTCCACACCTATGCCACTGCCTATGTTAAAGACTGGAGTGCTCCATACAAGACTGAATACAGGAACAAGTTACGGAAGTCTACCCTCTGCCATCACCCTGCTGTGCAGACATACAGCTTCCCACCTATCTTTGCAGTTCTGTGCCTCTGGAAAAATGTATGAAGATGTGACAAGGACTAACTTTTTTTCGGTGGGAGCTTAAAAGACATTTTAACAGAAAACAGGCTTTGAAATGGATGCAGCTGATGTTCAGCAATCTGAGAGCTCAGGAGGAGGAACCTAAGCACCAATGAAAAATAGTAAAACCAAAACATTCCATTTATCTTTCAGCAGATTCTGAAAACTAAAATGTAAAACAGTGAATACATTGGGAAACTTCTGAATTTATAAACCAATAAAGGAAAATGTGACCTAATTCTTACAGCAACCATAACAGATGTATCTTCAAATACTAAAGATAAATATGTAAATCTACAATTAGTTTAGACTTAGTTTATTATACTTCAGAAACATATTTTCCAACAAATTCTGTCTGTGTTTTCAATACATGTTCTCAGGATAACTGAATTCCATTGTTAAGCAAATTGCAATTTTGAATGCTGTTGGTTTATAGCTTCTGTTGTTGTGGTGGTTGTATTTGGAGCGCTGAAGGCTCGTTTTTTTAAGGTGACTAGCAAAGACCACCAAGGTACTTTATCAACTGCCTGTGCCATGTCTTTGGAGGAACTCCACTAGCACTTAATATAAATAACTTTTTCCCTATTTCTCTTTTCCATCATTTGATTATCCCAGCATGTGTACCATTCTGGAATTAAAGAGGCTTCATGAACGATTCACATACCTCAATCTACATTGATATAACATTCACAGCTCAAACAGTCAAGGAAAGCTCATTTCTTATAAGTGAATGATGTTCAAGTACTGTGCCTTATGCTTTTACATTTTCTATCACAGATCACTCCTCAGTGCTTCACAGTTTCTGAGTATCTTGAGCCTTCATTAAAGACAAATACCAAGATTTAGCACTGTATCACTTCCAACCACCTTGTAGAAAAATAAAGATGTTGCTTATTTCTTTTGTAGCTGTCCAAGAATGATTTTCTAACAAAAGCTTCCAAGACCATTTAGAAATTATGCTTCCTAACTTTGCAACTTCTCTTCAGGATCTAGACTGCGATTTTTAATTAAAACTCAATATAACATACTGTCTTACATAGTTTCCCAGTTGGGTAAGATTTCATTGTTCCAAGTTAAAACAGCATTGCCAATGCTGTCTTCCAGTTTACAACGTTCTTCCAGTTGTTTCTTTCTCTTCTGGGCTTCTTTAAGCTCTGCAAAAAAGGGATTTCCTTTTTAAGTTAATAAACGAGAAACTAAATATTCAGTTAGTCATGGCTATGCAATCATGTAAAGCACACTGTGTTCACCCTAAAGTACAGTGGACTGTTCAAATTCTGAAAAGTTTCCCAAGCACACAGCAAGTTGAGCAGTGACTGCAAATGTGAATAAAGAATAAACTGCAACTATAAGTTTCATTTTCAACAGAAGGGACAAAGGGAATTAGATAATGTATGATTTCTTTGACTCTTCAAATCTAACTACACTATTAACTTTGAATTAGCACCTCAGACAGCCAACAGCCACACCTAATTGAATAGGTCAGAGAATTTCCTAATAAAGCCCCACCTCTCTTATGGCAGACTCAAAACTACAGGCCAAATGAATACAAATTTTTATTTTGTTCTCATTCTTCTATTACATTTTAGGTATACTGTCAAGAAATCACAAGAGCCACATATTTCATGCTACTTTGCATATGCATAATCTCAATGTTACACATCCCAAATGGAAATCTTCAGTTCATTAACAAGGAAACATTTAATGTCTTGTTTGGATGTACTTTGCAGTTCTGAATTATCACACAGGATTTCCTCCTGCATTATCAACGACTAGTTTTTGCACTGGCAAATTTGTCAGACAAATGCAGGCAGTCTCTACAGCAGGACACGGGTGTGCACGCACATGCTGCCTACAGTACGGGGGGGGTGCTCAGCTGGCCAGCAGAACTCACCGAGGAACAGCAGTACCGTGAACAAGGAATGGACACATCCTACCTGATGGGTGCACTTTAAAGCCCCACAGAGGCTGTGCCTGAGCAGAATCACAGCAACTGCCTCATCATGTTTTCAGCTTTGATACAATGCAAGCTTTGCAAGCCTGCTGAAATGCAGGCTTTCTATTTTTCTCTAACCACCAAGGTGTTTACAGTCTTTGCTCTCCTGACATCTAGACAATGTATTGCTCTGCAAAGCTGTTCATCTGCAGTGGCTTTAGGGAAAATGGGTTTGTCATAGTACTTATCTGGACAGAATGACATACTCCAGTTCAGTGAAGGCAGCACAAGGACCTGGTCCATCACCTAACAACCATCCCATTTTCCCCAACCTACCCCCCCTTCATGCAAAGAAAGAGCAGGGAAACTCCTTTAGACTACACATACAGTAGCAGGTATATTGAACAGGAAGCACACGAAGTTAGAACTTCACTGGTAGGTTTATGATGTCCAAAATCACAAGAGGATACTTCTGTTAGTATGTCAACTGCAGAATGCAAGTAAGGCCTGTGTTCATATACCCTTTTCACTGTTTCATATGGTTCAAGGGTCCGGCCAGTTGGCAAAAATATTTCCAGTAGCTCCCACTGGATGCAAAACCCAGGTCTGAATCTCCTATTATTGCAATGCTTGTTTTTAATTAGAAAACTCAGGTGGTCAAAAATATCATCCAAAAGAAACCACTACCATCACCTCTACCTCATTCATGGTACAGGGTTACTAAGACACCTCTGGGAAAAATAATCAAGCAAGAAATTATGAGCAAATACTTGAGAAAGCTGTAAATTTTAGGTGAGAGATTATCAAATGAACATAACTGCATACATTTTCCTATGTGGAAAAATATGAGTTTATGAACTACAGCCTGAATGGGTTGTTTCCAGCATTGAACTGACAAATACCTTGGGGTTTTAAGTCCAGTCTTCACTAATTTTACCAACAATCTACTTCAATATATTACCAAGTTATTAAACCCACAAATAGATGCCACTCATTTAAGAGTTATGGGTTAAAAAATTATTTCCTGCTGGATTCTTAGGACCATTTTCTTTTCAGCTTGGGGCTGGGCTTTTCAACAAAACTACCTTTGCACCTCTCTCTTGGGAGTGACCCTTCTTTGAGAGGAGGCAGAGATCCCTCCCATTACAGAGCAACAGACTGACACAAGTGCATTCCAGGTTTAGAAATACCCCTATACTTTTCTCCTCTGAAGACAAGAAATTCCATCACCTCTTTTTTTTGCTTGAACCACCATTTCTTCATACTGTTGCCTGTGTTTCTGAGCTTCTTCTGCTGGTTTTGCAGGAAGGTTCCTAAAAAAAGTAATATTTACAGTTGGCATGACTGTCTAAATAAAATTCTAGACACTTCTAAACGAAAAGCAAACTCTGCTTCTTGTCAAAATATCCAGTCAAAGAGCAGAACAACAAATCCTTGGAAAGAATTTTTATTTTTTTGCCAGAGTCAGCAGAAGGGAAGAACACTGACCAGCTATGACTACGTTTATACACAAAATACGCTGAGTAGTTTCCTTACATTTGGTAATTTCAGCATTTTTATTATTAAACCAACTGAACACACAGGCTGATCTTCTTAAAGAGAATATACTGGTATACACAAAGCTGGCCATTTTTGATTTGAACTGCCAAGATACAGAACTGTACTCTTTCTTACTGTTCACCTTGTCAAAGAGTTACATCCACAACTTTCTCTACCCACCCATAATGACTCCCCATCCCAGCCTTTTCCCCTCTGCTCTCTGAAACTCCATTTCTATTTTAAAGACTTAACCCCGTCCCCTCTCTTCTAGAGCAACAAGTGGCACTGGAGTCATTCTCAATATTCTCCACTTATTAATACGAACAAAACATTTTGATTTGTGATTAAGGCTCTGCCATACAAATGCATGTGTTCATATGTCGGAGCATACGACCTTTCAGCTAATATTATTTGCCATTAACATCACCATACATATCTCTTACAACTACAGGATCAGCAAAACATCAAAACAGGAAATGACTAACTATTTTGTACTTCTGTATTGTAGAACACTGTATTTTATTCCTAGAACAGTTTATATCTTTGGTTAATAGAAAAGCTTTGCAAAAATTCACTTTCATGTTCCCGTAAGGTGTCACACATCAGGCAGCTGACAGCCCCCAACAGCATTAATAGTTAGCATGCATTACTGTTTATGTGATCACGGTACCTCTAATGTACATAGAACCATGTGATACTGGCCTAGGAGTACTTTTCCAAATCAAGACTCTTACTAGAAAAACTGAAGTAAGTTTTCACATTGGTGAAATGTTGGTTTGTTAACCACAGAGACTAATCTACTCTTTTTCCAATTTCACTTTGGTAAATTGATCTGCATCTTTTTTTCAATGCAAGTCTTTAGAAATTATTTAAATTAGGAGAAGTTTGGAAAGGAAAACCAGATGAAATAAGTCAAGTTTTGCTAACTTAAATTCTACCACTCAAATTATTTGCCCTATGTTTTAACATCACCAACATACATGTGAGATGATGTTTAGTATCTATTAAAATTCAACTAATACTTTTTCCAGTTGAAGCTAGAAGCACTATGGAATATTTATTGATTTTTTACTATGAAGTTTTACCTAAGTTCTACAAATGAGTGTGAAATCAAGACTGGCTATTTTGAAAAAAAATAATCCCACTCCATTTTTCTGTCTGAAGTCTTAAAAAATAAATTACTCAAAGCCTAATAGGTGAACATAAAAAAACAGTATGTAAACTGTAGGTAAACAATTAAAAAAGATTCCTTAGTGAGAGTCAGATGACAGCACTGCTGTCCAGAGCAATTTTCCCATTAGACAAAAGAAGTGATGCGTCAATTGTCTTCAATTTTAAAAACACCTTTCTGCTAGAAGTTCCTCACTCTATCAACAGTAGGAAAGAAAGCAAAATCTGAACACTCTCCTGTAATGTAACACTAATTCCACCTCTCTGAACACTGTAGTACTCACATTATCCCACAAAAAGAAGATTTTTAACAGACAGGTTTTAAATACAACAGATAAGCTAGTATGTTTTGTTTCCAGTTGTACATAATAAAGCCTGCTAGAACAAATAATGACTCTTACATTTTTCTACATCTCCCAATGTCTTGCCACACAGTCCATCAGCCAAGCCAGAAAGTTACTCAAGTAACCCTACAATTGCACTACTTTGATATGAGCACTTTTCATACAGGTTTGTTGACGAAAACAGATCCATGTCATGCCAGTTCTTCGCACCAATGCACACCTATACTAAAAATGCAGATGTCATGCCCATGAAGCCAGATCACATTCATAATCATCAAATGACTAAGCATGACTGAATTTGTGTAACTCAGGAGAAAAACACAGTAAAGCAGCTGCTGGTAAATCGCTTTGGAGTCAGTATGCATATGCAAAAATCTCCTTGCAGTAAAAGGTATCAAACAACCCACCAGGTGCTTGGCAACCCTTAAAATGTGACACTGAACTCAGTGCAGAGCAATCACCATACTGTTTAATTATTTATGGAGGTGTGGTCTTTCTCTGTGTAAACAGGACACTGTATTCTTGCTTCTCAATTTCTTTAGCATATACCGGCTTTGTTTTTATGCTTTGGTTCTCTCACAGAAAATAAAAATCCCTCAATCATGTTTAGGAGGTAAAATTACTCAAAACTAAAGCTCTGCTATACTAATGAATTCCCTTCACAAAAAGCCATTGCTCTTATTATAAAGATCCTTCTGTTTGAATAATTTTTCTCATAATCAACCCAATTTCATATTCGCTAGTCTGAAAAAAAATCTACCTTAGATTTTAAATAATCTGTTGAAGTTAGAGTCAGCAAATACATTAAGTTAGAAAACCTTTGCTAGGTTAATTTTACAGAGACCCTCACTGTGGCACTTCCAAAACTTACGCTGGTCTGTCTTCTAAAATAAGTGCTGTAGTGGAGAGTGGTTCAAAATCAAGATTCTTCCTCACATTCTGTTTAGGAGAGAGTGGTCTCTGAGCTCGTCCAGTTTTTTCTTCATATTCCTAGAGAAGAAAAAGACAGGGAAACTTACAAGAGTGGCGAGCACCAAGATGATGCACTTGAGAATTTAAAAAGGGATCTACAGAAGTCTTCAAGACAATGCTTTCACATCTCAGTCCTGCTAGAGTCCCTTTGCAGCTTTTCAACTAGAGCGACCTCAGCACTGAAAACAATGACAAAATTAATGTTCAGGAGTGAGTCTTGATGGCTTTTTCCATTATTGCTATTTGTAAAAACATCTTAAGTTCCTCTGGCTGACAGCGTGCTTTTACAAAGTATTACTAAGAAGGACTTTACTGAGGTACTAAAATAGGAGACCTATTTAATTTTTTTTTCATTTACACGGTTTTGAAATCAAAGTCAAAAGTGATCACAAGCTCCATGTCTTAAAATCTCTTGTAAGATTTCTCCTTTGCAAGCTGTTTTGATGGGCAACAGCTTGACAATGGGGAGAGAAAAAAAGGTTAAAATCAGTGTCAGACAGAAAGCCCACACTTGTTACAACGCCTTGCACGACCCTAAATCACAATAGAGCATAACATGTTAACCCGTGTCAGTAATCAGACACTGACACACTGGAGCAAGAGCAGCACAGAGGCATCGATGCCAGGGTGTGCAGCAAGTGCCATGGAAAGAGAGGCCAAGAGAACCAGGCCTGCTCAGCCTCCAGAGGAAAAGGCTCTGTAGGGAGCGGAGGCAAGCACTGCGACAAGTTGCCTGAGATGTGACAGAACTCCTGACCTTGAAAGCATTCAAAGCTCAGGTGGATGAGCCCTGGGAACCTGGTTTAAGTAGACTCTGTCCTGAGAGGAGAGTTAGCCTCTCAGAGGTCCTACCCTTAATTACTGCATCACCTTGATCTATAGGAGAGAACTTGGCATTCAGGTGCCATTTTATTTTTACTTTTCCTACAGACACTGGTTTAAAAAGAAGTACACTAAAACTGTGACCTAATGGCATAAAACAACCTTTACACAACTTCCATCTACTTCAGTGCTTGAAGTATTACAGCAAACATTAAGTATGCAAAGTATCAGTGATACACAAACAACAAACGTGGTCAAACCATCCAATGGAAAAATCACATCCACATTATAGTTACTTCTACATTCAACTTTATAATGATTCTTGTCACTTTCAAAATTCAAAGGCTTTCCTGCACAGCCTTTTTATACCATTTCTGTTAAAATAAAATTTCAAAAAACACAAATGTACATTATCAATGAACACTATGAAGAGTGTTCCAGCCATAGGCCTTTTCCTGCTAGCACCGAGTTCCTCAGATGGCGCTGCTTTCTTTCTCTCAACCCAACTTCTCCATTTCATCAGAACCTCCTTGGGCAATAGACACAACGTTTCCAACACAATGAGGTTCATTCAGCACTAAAACAGGATCCATCCCTTCCAGAAATGCCATCTCCAGTCACACCTTAAAAAAGGGGATAGATGTAAACAAGACATGATGCAATGAATGTGGACCAACACAGCCTTGGTCTTCTACTCAGTGTTGCACAGTTCAATCCTAGTTCAAACTGCTTTCGCGGGGCTCATGGGTACAGGTCTGTGCAGCCCTCAGGACACAGAAAATCCCCATTTCTCCCTGTCTATTAACTGGGCACTGCCTCAACAATCAATCCTATGATGACTACTTTGCAGTAATGGGAAACATGGTCGTGAATTTGGAATGTCTGGCTCATTAATACCAGCTAATACTGCTATGCATGACATCAGTTTGAAAACAAGGAAAAGAACCAAGGAAAATGCATTTAAACCACAGACTAGTACTTAGCTTTGTCAAGTAAAGGGACAGTGCTCACGCTGACAAAGCCATTCAGTAAAAAAAACTCCAGAAAGAAAATAAGCAAAAAAACCCAGTAAAAAAAGGCATTGTAATAGAGAGCATATCCAGAAAGCACAGGCAGTAGTCTTACACCGGTCACTTTCACAAACAAACAACTGAGAGTGACCAGAGTGTAAGGGCACCATCATAATGGGCTTCAGCTGCACCAGCTGCAGAGTAAATCCGCTGTGCATCAGACAGGAATGAAGCAAATGGCTTTTCCTTCTCACAGTTTCTATTCGCAGACTGATTTTTTTAATGAGTCGTTTTTCACAAATTAACATAGTCAAATATTAACCTCTCTTACTCCCTACAGTATCTCAGAATTTGACATTAAAAGATATGCACCCAATGTTTATTATAGGAGAAGTTCTAGAAAAACTGCTTAATTTTGACTTATGAAAATTATATTCAGGGTCTTCTTTCACTGAAAGCCAAGTGGAGAGCAAAATTGCTTTTGGAAGGTGAGGACAGAATGTCCACACTGGGCTGCAACGGGAATTTTATTCTGTACACCCAAACTGATTTGGAAATTCCTTTCAGCTAAGCACAAAGTTCTCCAGATCACCACTATGCATGTCCTTACAAGAATTTCTTGGTTAAGAAAATGTTTTATTTCTAAATATGGACGGCTAGTTACAGTATCAGCACATCAGTACAATTACGCAAACCTCTCAAAAGAGCCAAAGCCCACCCTGCATTTCAGCAAGCATTCACTGGTGTTCAACTCAGCACTACCCTACACTAAAAAAGCCAGACCAGCACAAAAATGGGAGTGGCACATTTGATCAGATTACAAGTATGATTCCTTTGTAGCAATTTCATCCTTTTCAGTGGTAGCCAAAAAGAATAAAAATGTCCTTTGGTGATATTATCTACAGGACAGGTTTTTAATTAGGGAAAATTAAAAAAAGCCCCAAAACCTCCCACCCCAGTTCCCCCTCCCCCCACCAAAAAGCACAAAACCCAAAAACCCCAAAATGCACAGAAAACAAAAACTCATAAAAATCATCTTTTACTCCAGTGAAAGAGAATGCAATTTCAGAGCACAATGTATTATACAGCAATGAAGCACACTGAAGCCTCCACAAACTCGTATTAAGAGTATCTGCTGACTGAGCAAGTACAAGTATTTGCACATACAGGCATACTGCAATAGACTGAGCTAAACAATAGCTCATTTTAAGCCTTTTCTTTTAAGCCAAACTCAATCTGTTGCAGGTACAAATAATTCAGGATCTGTTTAAAAGCTATGTTGCAATGAGGGGTTACTAACCTGATATGGTCACAAGTTAATTTTAGGATCAACTTAGGAGGAGTTGACCGTTTACAATTTAAAATACAGCCTTATCACTGGGATCATTTAGGCTTTCTTCCAGGTTTCACCTTTAGCTGTTCGCAAGAGCTGAACTAGGGTTTAAAGATGTTCTATAAGAGCATACTGTAGATTAAAGCACTGATTTAAATAATCCAAACCAAACAAAGAAAACCCACCGAAACACGCCTCCCAAAACCAAGTTTAATTCTGGGTGGAACCTGCCAGCTTTGCAGTTAAGATGCAAGAAGATCTGACTGCGGTGATCCTCTGCGATTCTTCAAGAAAGCGAAGCCAACCTACAAAGGGATCCTCAACAGTCTCTACCGAGAGACGCAAATAACCCTCTCGAACACAGGGCAAGCGCTGAAACACCAACTGCTCTACCCGGGAGAGCGCAGTGTGACTTCCCACACGCCCCGAGCCTCCCCGAGCACCGGCAGCACGGCAGAACTGAACGTACAATAACACCAACTGCTCTATCAAGGTCAGCTAGTTTCGGCCGTCCGTGTTTAAAGGCAGCCGCTTCCCGACGAGGCCGAATAT